>OVBA01002077.1:0-37199 GCA_900406435.1 Lepidium aucheri
AATGGGCTGAAACACAAGACCTAGCAGCTACCTTCGTACACAAGCAACAGAAAAAAGTTAGGGTTCTTAGTTCAGATCAAGAGTGGTTACTTGCAGAACAAGCCACGCGATTTCTGAACAGATCTTACCTNGATCTGAAGGTCCGGTGGTCTCGTTGGCTTCCTGGATATGTCCTCTATCCACAGCCAACAAGTTCCTAGCCTTTCGTACTCAGATTGTAACAGAAAACGTCCCTAAATATGTCAAGTCGAACACAGATTCATAGGCAGAAATCCAGAATTTTACTAACTGAAACTGAAACTGACTCAACAGCATACCTTAAACAGATTGTATCTTCCTGATTACAATTCCGATTTGGATTCCGTTTTCGGCTATGAATTCTTGAAATAATGAGCTTTCCAAAACTATATAGATCACGATCAGAGGTTCAGTAACCGATTAGTTATGGATCCCGAAAGTTGATAACGTGGACTCGTTTTTGAAACAGTGACCAGTTTTGGCGTCTTACCTTAGATCGATCGTAACTTCTTCGATAGAACTCCAATCGATAAGCGGTTTGCGGCTACAGATTCTTGAGAGAATAAGTTTTCCACGCATATGCAAAACGCAAACAACGGATAAGTAAGTAAAAAGTTATTGACCCCGAAATTAAGCAGTCCGAACTGGATTCCTTACCAGTTTGCAGTTTCTGATGTTGGCTCAGGAGAATTCGAAAACACAAAGCGCCACTTAGGAGATCGAGTTTGCAGATGGAAGAAGGTAAAGAGATTAATCGGCGTTGTGATTAATTGGTTTTATAGGAGGCGTGACTTGATCTTAGGGTTAATTTGATATCCTTATCTCCAACAAATCCTTTTTCCTTTCAATTTTGAATTTCATTCTCTTACTGAGGCCACGAATTTAACCAAAAAAATACATATATTCATATATGGGTCTCACATTCTGTCTTTGGAATAATTACAAAAAGTGTATGTTTTACGTACATCTTTATAATAATAAAATATGAAATATTACCTATTAATCTCTTGTATAGTAATTTATTAATTTTAATACTATGATGAAAAAGAGAAAAAAGAGGTAACAAGCAGTAGATTTTTTTTCCCACTAGCCTTTAATCTCGCAGGTAGAGATTTAGATGTCTAATGTCTGAAGATTTGTAAAAACAGCATTACTACTGGTCCACTTGTCTTTTCCAATAAGCCATAGATTAAAATAAATAATTTTTTGGTTATTGATTAGCTATTAGATGATTTACTTGGAGCTGAGAAGATGGCCATAATGAAGATTATTGGAATAAATTTAAAGTTATTAGTTTGAGTTGCTAATAGAATAGACTAGTTAAAATGTTATAGGAAATTAAATAAAACATAGTTAGGATGTTATGTAAAACATAATTGTTTTCTTTTTGAAATTAGGAAATAGTTTCGTCAATATAAAAAATGTCAATGTTTGGCATAAAATACGAGAGCAAAGGATATGAAATTTAGGTTTTGAGAAAAAAATTTAAGCTAATAAAAAATAGTTATTTCTTTACAATCTTTGATTTCGTTGATTTATTTCTTAAGTTCTACAAAAACTTCTCCGACGAGTCTCTGATAATGGAACCGGTAAAAACTTACTTAACTATTATGTTGATTTCAACACATTCTTTAAACCTACTATTGCTTACCTAACCTTAGTTACACCAAACTCACAACATCTCAATTGCATGCATTGTTGTACAGACCACACCAAAAGACTGTTGCTTGAAATAACTAAAATGAAATTTCGTACTTCAAATTTTGTTGGTTGTTTATTTGGCCTATAAATAGAACACAATTATTTGGAATAAAATAAACAAGAGGAAAACAAAATTGAATACTGCAGTTATGGCTTTGACTCTGAAAGGCGAGTGGATCAAGGTATATATAATTAACTAATTATAGATTTTAATTACACCTTCTAACAAAACTCATAATTATGTAACAGAAATATTATATAGCTAATTATCTTTCAAATTTTTTTTATATAAGTTCTTAATTTAGAGAGGGCAAGGGCTAGATACTGAATTACTGATTTGTAGCATCTCGATAACTAAATTTCAAATTATAATTAAGTAAACTTAGATTGAAATTTTCGATTATCTGAAATTTAGGAGAGTATATACTCTCCTCTGTTTCAGTTTAGTTATCATTCTATAATTTTACACACATATTAAGAAAATATGTAAATATTCTTTTATATCTTTATTTGACTATTAAAATTTCAAATCATTTAATATTTTAATTATTTAAATATGGACAAATGAGATAATTTTGTATTAAAAACTAGAATAACAACTAAAGTGAAACAAAAAAATTTAGCCTAAAATGACAACTAATATGAAATAGAACTAATATGAAACAGTGAGAGTATATATAAACATACTGCATCTCGAATTGTAGATGTTATTTTTCTTATAATAATTCAACTTTGATGATAATTGTTATTTTTTTGTCTAGTTAATATCGATCTTGAATAGACGAAAAGGAAAATATATTCCATAACCCAATATAAATTATTAAATACAAATTAAACAAAAGTAAACAAAGACATATATCATAAAATCGTAATTAACGTGCATTTTAATTAATGTTGGTGATTAATAGATTGAGCAGAAAGGAGGAAAGGCACCAGGACCAAGAAGTTCACACTGCATGGCCATGGTTGGAGACAAGCTTTACATGTTCGGTGGCGAGTTGAAACCACAGTTTCACCTTGATAAAGACCTTTATGTCTTCGACTTCAAGACGCACACTTGGTCCATCGCTGAGCCCAAAGGAGAAGCCCCTACCCTCAGCAGCTTAGGAGTCCGTATGGTGGCCGTAGGAACTAAGATCTATATCTTTGGAGGCCGTGATGAGAACCGTAACTACAGCGACTTTTACTCATATGATACGGTGAAAAAGGAGTGGAAGTATCTGACAAAGCTTGATGAGGAAGGAGGGCCTGAGGCTCGGAGTTTTCCTTCGATAGCTGCAGATGATAACCACGTGTATGTGTTTGGTGGAGTGAGCAAAGGTGGGGTGCAGTCAACCCCATTTCGGTTCAAAACAACCATTGTGTATAACATTACTGAGGGGACTTGGTCTCAGTTACCCAAGCCTGGACCGGACTTTGAGCCCAGAGGAGGAGCAGGACTTGCTGTGATAGATGGGAAGCTTTGGGTGGTTTGTGGGTTTGCGAATTCGACTACTGGAGGGATAAATGACTACAACTCTAATAAAGTGCAATACTATGATCTGGTTTCTGGGAAATGGATTGAAGTGAATACTTCAGGAGTGAAACCTAGCGGTAGAAGTGTCTTTGCGTATGCAGTAATTGGAAAACATATAGTCATATATGGAGGTGAGATCTTTCGAGATGAGAATGGACATTTAGGTCCTGGGACAATGTCCAACGAAGGTTATGCATTGGACACTGAGACATTGGTGTGGAAAAAATTAGTGGACGGAGGTGAACCGGAGACTCCAGTCGGTTGGACCGCTAACTGCACTGGCACTGTCTATGGCAAGACAGGTCTCCTCATGCATGGTGGTAAGCAACCCTTTAACAATCGAACCGATGATTTCTACTTTTACTCGTTCTAAGTTGGCTTAATACGTTTGCCAAGCTCTTTATATGTGGGCCTCTCAAGTAGTTTTATCATGTAATAAAGAGCCAAGTTGTAATTGGCCGTTGTGATCACAAATTATGAATAATTAAGTGTTGTTTTACGTACCGGTTTAATATTAAAATATGAAATATTATCTACTAATCTCTTGTATATGTTTTTTTTTGTTAAAAAATCTATTGTATATGTTATTAAACAACTTCATTTTTAATACTACCAACTAAATTAATCTGTAATTGGTAAGTATTTAAACAAGTTTCATAATTTCATAGACTTAATAATCTATATATATGATCTTTTATAGAAATTATATGTTTATTCAGAAAATACTTTTTTTAAAACAAATAAATGAATTATGATTTAAACAAATATTTACTTATCTTAGTTTAGACCAGTAAATAATTGTTATTTTTTTTAATTTAAAATTTTATTTTAAATTATTCTATGGACAAATAATATACGCTAAATCAATTTTTTTACTCCATTTTGTGATAATTGTTTAGGTTAAAAGTTTAATTCTTTATAAAAGATGAAAACACCCTTTGAATTTAAAAATTAGAAGTCCAATGTAGCTGTGAGATTACGACAAGACAGTTAATCAAACATGCCAAAGACGTCGTTGAAAGATCCATTTTTCATATGTTATAAAGCATGAGGAATGTATTAGTTAATGAAATATTCTATCTTAATATACTTAATTATAATAATCACCAACTAATTTATAGTAATCATAAACTCAAGATATTAATTGAAGCCATGTGACCAACGTTTCATATTGACAAGTTCTTCTGGTACTTATAAATTATTTAAATCATCACGAGTTTGCCGTTGTATCGTTTTATAACAAGATAAAAATAGATGAAATGAGCATAAATTATTATATTATTTATTTCTAATTGTATACTCTATATTTTTCAATCTACTTGTAATTATATACTAATTTGTAACTTCCTCTATGGCTCAGATCCATGTGTTCACCACGCGACTTTAAATGCAAGATCTTGATTATAGAAATAATGAACTAATTGTTTGATTAAATATCTAAAAACCATTACTATTCGTTAGCTGTGATTCAATTAAACTATAATCATTCATTAATTTTTGCATTAGATAAATTAACTCGTCGGACGCGTTACACATAAATAAAAGTGTCTCTGAAAACGTAATAATTCAAACGCATTATTTTAATTATAATAACCCTAGATGGAAAAATGTTTCGAGATTTTCGTAGTTGACCTTTAGCCTATAAATAGAAGAGCATGAAATGAAGAAGAGACACAACAAACAAAGAAACACAAAAGAGTTTATTACATTACATTACATTGCAGCTATGACTCTCACTATCAAAGGCGAGTGGATCAAGGTATGATTAGAGAGACTCTCTATTTGAATTAGTAATGTCTTCAAATATTGTAGCTTAAACCTAAAATATATCTGAAACATTTTTTAAGTTATCAATTTATATCCCTTAACGTAATATAGGGTGTGATTGGTAATGGCTCTTGTTCGCCTGCAGAGCAAAAATCTTTACAGCATTTAAATTGAATCAATCATACTACAACCTTTACCAATCGGTCTCATAAACTAAGATCTTATATGGTTAAGAAAACACATACGTTACTACATCATTATATCGTAATTATTACTATGCATTAGTTTGATTTATGTTGGTTGTTAATAGATTGAGCAGAATAAAGGAACTGCACCAGGACCGAGAAGTTCACACAGCATGGCTGTGGTTGGAGACAAGCTTTACATGTTTGGTGGTGAGCTGAAACCACAGTTTCACCTCGATAAACACCTTTACGTCTTTGACTTTAAGACAAGCACTTGGTCCATCGCTGAGCCCAAAGGAGAAGCCCCTAGCCTCAGCTGCTTAGGTGTTCGTATGGTGGCCGTAGGAACTAAGATCTATATCTTTGGAGGCCGCGATGAGAACCGTAACTTCAGCGACTTTTACTCGTACGATACAGTGACAGGAGAGTGGAAGTTCCTGACAAAGCTAGATGAGGAAGGAGGGCCTGAGGCTCGTAGTTTCCCTGCGATAGCTGCGGATGATAATCATGTGTATATATTTGGTGGGGTGAGTAAAGGTGGGGTGCAGTTTACTCCATTTCGGTTCAAGACGACCCTTGTGTACAACATTGCTGAAGGGACTTGGTCTCAGCTACCAGTGCCTGGACCGGACTTTGAGCCAAGAGGAGGAGCAGGACTTGCTGTGATAGATGAGAAGCTTTGGGTGGTTTATGGGTTTGCTAATTCGACTCATGGAGGGATAAATGATTACAATTCTGATAAAGTGCAATATTTTGATCTAGTTACTAAAGAGTGGATAGAAGTACAAACTTCAGGAGTCAAACCTAGCGGAAGAAGTGTATATGCGTACGCAGTAATTGGAAAACAAGTAGTCATATATGGAGGTGAGATCTTTCGAGACGAGAATGGACATTTGGGTCCGGGAACATTGTCCAATGAAGGTTATGTATTGGACACTGAGACATTGGTGTGGAAAAAGTTGGTAGATGGAGGTGAACCAACTACACCACTTGGTTGGACCGCTAGTTGCACTGGCACTGTCAATGGCAAGACAGGCCTCCTCATGCATGGTGGTAAGCAATCCTTCAACAACCGAACTGATGATTTCTACTTCTACTCGTTCTAAGTTGGCTTAATGCGTTTTTCAAGCTTTGTGTGTCTGTTTAGTCAAGTATTATCATGTAATAAGCAGCCAAGTTATGGTTGACCATGTTTACTATATATATATTTCATATTTGTATTCTGTTTGAAATTTGTTGTCTTTCGAATAATTATCAATAAAGTTTTTTTTTTGTCAAACAAAGTGTTTGTTTTACGTGCCTTTTTAATGAGATATTATTATCTACATAATTTTTTTCTTTTTTGTTAACATTTTTAACTAAGTACATATATGTTGTACTTTAACTTAGTTAATTGAAAAGAAAAAATGAAGAAGAAGACTAAACAGTAAAATAATTAAAATGTAATAAACAGCTAGCCGTATACGAAAGTGATTAGCAAATATATTAGTTGATGAGATTTTATATATATATATATATACATACTATATAATATATTATTGTTTTATAAAAATATGTTTTTTTGTTTTCGTTTAAATATCAGGTATGAAACTGAAATTTATTAAACTTTTCAACGGCCAAGTAATACTATATAGATTGATTTTAAAATCGGACAATCGATCCAACCATATTATATAATATTATGATACTAAAATCTTAAAACGTGCTTTCAATGATTTAACTAGTTTCAGAGATCGATCACTTTTATGAATTTCACAAGAAACACCTGAAATGGAAATAACACCATTTAAATATTTACTAATATGATTTTACAAATTATTTCTTTCATCACGAGTTTGCTGTTCTTAGCATCTAAAAAACCAAATGAAACGAATCTTCTTTGTGACAGCATAAATTTTTATTATTATTTTACTTCTAAATTGTATACTTTTTAATCTATTTTTGAGAAAAAAAAAACAACAGATGAAACGAAACTTCTGCGTGAGAGCATAAATTATTATTTTATTTACTTCTAACTGTACACTCTATATTTTTTTTGTCAATGTACTTGTAAATATATATGATTTTGTAACTTCATCTATGGATCAGATCCATGTGAATTCACCTCGAACAAATACTTCTACACTCCATATAATCTACTTATTATACAGTTCGATCTTTAATTTTGATTAAATTTACGTGACTTATTTTACTTTAGTAAGAGCAGAAAATAGTGATTCGTTAGCTGTGAATTATCTAAACTATATTTTGAATAAATAACCATTTATGAATTATTGTATTAAATATATTAACCTCGCGGGACACGTTACACATAAATGTAAACGTAATAATTCAAAAGAATTATTTTAAACATATTAACCTGAAATCGGTAAAATATCTCGAGATCTACAAAGCAAAAAGGTCTAAAAATCAAATTCATCCGAAAGTAACGAGAAGAACAACAATGACAAGTTACTAGTTACTTTAAACACACTGCAGTTTTATGTTTGGTCAGGACTAGGTCTTAGGGTTTAGATTTTAAATTAGTAATCATTACACTTTTGACTAAAAAAACAATGTAAAATATTAAAACAGCATAATAAATAAATAAAACATTATAAGAAAAACGTCGAGTCATTGAAGCCGTTGAATATAGCCGTTACTTATTGAACGTTGATCAAACCATTATAAATATGCATCTTTGTGAAACAACTCTGCTTAGTTCTCAAATTATAAACTTATAAAGCTCTCTCTGCTTGGAGTTGAAAGTAGCAGAGAAGCATCGAGCTAGATCAAAGAAGATTCATGTCTTGATTACATGTTGAAGGTATGAATCATGTTATCATCTTTCTATATTGTTCTTAGTTCACACTAGTTGAACTAAAACCGTTGAACTAGATATGTTATGTCTTTAGGTTTTTGGGAGATAAGATTCTAATACTTTTTGTTCTAGATTATTAGTTTATTACCATATACATGATATAAATTTTGTTTTAAAGCAATTTTAAATTTTGGACTTTTATTGATGTTGTGTTTGTTGAACTTTTATTATTATTCAGATCCAGAAGCAGAGAAGTGGAGGCTTTGTCATTACAAACACTAATGGCAACAAACAGATTCATATGTGAGATTTGCAACAAAGGTTTTCAAAGAGACCAAAACTTGCAACTTCACAAAACAGGACATAATCTACAATGGAAGCTTAAACAAAGATGTAATAAGGACGAAAGTTTATGGTGACAAAGCTCCACAATAATACTCTCTCGTCTATGGTCAGGTCAATATTTCATCTCATCTCTACATTGTATTCTTATTAGCTTTAAAAAAAAAAATCTAATACTTCAAGTCTAAAAAAGGGTTTTCATTTTTTAATAGAACTTTTAAGTGTTTTACAATTTTTGATAACCAAATTTATAAACAATTTGAAAAGTAGTTAGAATTTTAGATCCCATTATTTGATTAATCATTTGATCGTTAGAGATTCTAAAAATCTAATTTGCTTTCTCATTGTATTATAGATTTAACTTTCAATACTTCATCTCATCTTTACATTGTATTTTTATTAGCTTTAAAAAAAAACAAATCTAATACTTCAAGTCTAAGAAAGGGTTTTCATTTTTAATAGAACTTTTAAGTGTTTTACAGTTTTTGATAACCAAATTTATAAACAATTTGAAAAGTAGTTAGAACTTTAGATCCTGTCATTTGATTAATCATTTGATCGTTAGCGATTCTAAAAATCTAATTTGCTTTCTCATTGTACTATAGATTTAACTTTCAAAATTGTAACTAAATTTGTATAATGATTAAAAACTAACCGAGTTTGGATCCTGTCATTAATTTGATTGTTAGAGATTCCACAAATTCAATTTGTTTTTATTATTGTTATGTCAGATTTAGATCACTTAAAAGTTCATTTAAAAAATGTTAACTCAGATTTTTAGCATAGTAGTTATTAAATATAAAATATACTAAAAACGATTTTAAATACTAATTTTCATGAACTTAAATTTTTTTTTGTTCAAAGAACTTTAAATAAATTTAATTACCACTTTTTCATGTTTATAGAATTTTGAACTAATGGAAATTTTGGGGTATGTTGACAAACCCAAATAAAGGAAATTCAAGCTAATAGAAAATAGATAATAGCTTCTAAAAATGTTACAATACTCCAAAATGTTATAAAATAAGACTTATCTTCGTTAGTCCATTAAAGGGGGAATTATTTTTATTCAATCAATTAAATAGTAGGAAGTCACCATTTCCTTAATATAAAAGAATTGTTATTTTCTGAACTTATATAAAAATGTTTGTGTTGTTTGGATGATTATCCAACTCCATTTGAAAATACTATGTATTTATTAGTATAGACAATTTGTAAACCGAGCTACAAATGATTAAATAAGCATTATATTTGATGCAATTAGATGATGTATATTAATTTGACGACTTCTTCTGGTCATAATAAATTGTAATTATTATTCTGGTTTCATCAAGACTTTGCCGTTCTTAGCAATTTTTTTAAAATTATTTTGGTTTCATCAAGACTTCTTCTGGTCTTTGTTATATATAATACATATATATATAATCATTATTGTTTAAACTAAGTGCATACTTTTTAATTATTTTATGCTCATTTTCTTATTTATTAATATTTACTTGCATAACATATTTAACTTTTAATTAGTTTTAGGTCGCTTGTCTTTCTTTTTTCTTGATAAATTTAAAACAAAAATAAATTTAGCCTTAGTGACAAAAAATAAAAGTAAAAAATAAAAAAATTATCCTTTTAAATTACTATTGCTCCCTCTCTTTTTTTGAGATAAGAAAACAATTTTTTGGCAATGAAAACCATATATTGAGTAGTTATTTTTGTTTATTTTAGTTATGAATAGATAAAGTCAACTTTCAGATGTTAATCATCTATCTAAACTATGATTGATAATAAATAATCATTTATCAGCTAGTGGAGTAGATAAATTAACCTCTCGGGACACGTAAATATTTTTATATAGCGATTGCAAAAATATATATAAATAGAACAGCATGAAATGTAGAAGAGATCCTTAACAAAAGAAATGTAGAAGAGATCCATAAACATAGAAAACAAAAGACTTTGTTTGTATCGGAAAAAAGAAAGGATTTTGTTACATTACAAATGGTGTCTAATAAGTTTTTGTAACCAGCTTTTTTTTCTTTTATTGTTTTTCTCGCTTTTCGATCCTTTTTTTTTTATACAATTGCAGCGTCTGAGACAATTCAAGGCAAGTGGATCAAGGTATGTAATAACTGCTGAGTAACAGAGAAACTCTATATATATTGATTGTAATGGATATTGATCATTTTTTTGAAACATGAAGATTTTAATATATAGACTTTCTGTTATCTAGAAGTTCATATACTTTCTGTTATCTAAATTTTTTTGAGTTGATGCTGATTGTTATTATTTTTATTCGTTTGTTTGTTTTGTTCATTTTCATCTCGTGATAAAAAAATATTTATGTATCCACATAAAACTTTAGAAATTTAGAATTTGGTTTATCCAAAAAATTATATGTATCCATATAAATCTTTCGAAATATATAAATAAATTCCATAATGCAATATATAAAAACTAAGATCTTATTATTATATGAAATATAGTTAAACAAATTAGAAAAAACACATACATTATTAGATCATCATCATATCGTAATTACAATGCAATTCAGTATATGTTTTGGTGATTAATAGATTGAGCAGAACGGAGGAAATGCACCAGGACCAAGATGTTCACACAGCATGGCCGTGGTTGGAGACGAGCTTTACATGTTTGGCGGCGAGTTAAAAGTAAACACACAGATCGACAAAGACCTTTATATATCTTTGACTTCAACGCACATACTTGGTCAATCGCTCCGTCCAAGGGACAAGCCCCTACCCTCAGTTGCTTTGGTGTCCGTATGGTGGCCGTAGGAACTACGATCTATATCTTTGGAGGCCGCGATGAGAATCGAAACTTTAGCGACTTTTACTCTTATGATACAATGAAAGAGGAGTGGAAGTTCCTGACAAAACTCGATCAAGGGGAAGGACTCGAGGTTCGTACTTTCCATTCAATGACTTCAGATGATAACCATGTGTATGTATTTGGTGGAGTGAGTAAAGGTGGATCGCAAGTAGCTCCTTATCGGTTAAGAACAGTCGAGGCATATAACATTGCTGATAGGGTTTGGTCTCAACTACCGGATCCTGGAAAAAACTTTGAGAAAAGAGGAGGATCAGGATTTGTTGTGGGGAAGATTTGGGTAGTGTTTGGGATGGCGAGTTCGATTGAGGAAGGAGGGAGAAATAACTACGAGTCTAACAAAATACAATGCTTTGATTTGGTATCCGGAAAATGAACAGAAGTAAAGACTACAGGAGCAAAACCTACAGCAAGAAGTGTGTTTGCACATGGTGCAATTGGAAAATATATAATCATATTTGGAGGTGAGGCTTGGATGGACCAAGAAGGACATAGAAAACCGGGGACGTTGTCCAATGAAGGTTATGCATTGAACACTGATACATTGATATGGACAAAGTTGGTAGATCAAGGTGAACCGGAGACGCCAGTAGGTTGGACCGCTAACACTATTGCCACTGTCTATGGCATGAAAGGTCTACTCATGCATGGAGGTAAGCAACCATTCAACAATAGAATTGATGATCTCTACTTCTATACGATCTCAGGTTAATGTGTATGTCAAACTTTGTCTGTGTCTCGTCAAGTATTATATCATTCAGTAAGGAGCTTAGTTAAGGTTGGCCGTTAATGTGTTATTGAAAAATCATGTGTGCGTACTTACCAAAAGTGTATGCCTTATCGTTTATGTACCTGTTTAATAATAAGATATTGAAAATTTTCTATCTATATGGTTTACATTATTAACTTGGTAACAACTCTAATATTCAGTTTTTGGTATCTTTGTGGTTACTACATTTTCAGAACAAAATGAAAACTGAAAACCGGAGTAATAGATTCAAATCGAATCGAATGCTTACCACTAGTCCTTAACATTTATACGATGTTATTGTTGGGCTTACAAGATCATCCTAATATTTAGCAATGTGCATAAAATTTCATGCTTCTATATCCAAACTGAAATCAATCCAAAAATTTGGATATTAGGTACGTAGTTCCTGAAACTAAAAAATATTTAATGGGTCTATTTTGTTTGGATATGTAGATATGAGGTAATGTCCAAAACCGAATTGATATTTGAATTGGATACTCGATTACCCGGCCCAAACATATGAATAAATTCGGATATTTTTGAATATTTGAGTATTTGTAGATATTCAAGTTTTTTAGGCATTTTAATACTTTTGAATAATTGTTTATTTAATAAAAATGATATTTTGCTAATTGTCAAATATTTTCATGTATAGTTTGGGTTTTGGAATATTTTTTGATTATCTTTTTTTTAAAAAAATATTCCGGTATTATCCAAACCCAACATAAACCCGATTGACCCGAACCAAATAGTAACAGATCCTAAATGGGTAAAAAAATCGTAATCCCAACAACCTGAAACCCAACGGACTAGCTCAGGGCATAAAATTCGATACCCGAAACTTGAACTAAAACCGACCTCGAGAAAGAGGAATCGAACCCAAACCAAACCCGAGCCAAACTCGACGAAATACCTGAATGGGTCATAAATTTATATACAAGAAAAACCAAACTCGAATCTGAAAATGGAATCGAATCAAGAACCGAATTGGTATCCAATATACTTTTGTTAAATTTAAACTTTGTATACTTATTTCTATTAATTCTATAATATTTGAATTTTTATATAAATTTTTATATAAATACCCGAACTTGAACTACATCTATATTCAAACCGAACTGAATCCTAAAAAAAAAAAATACCGGAATGATTATAAGTTACTAGACCAAAACATAAACTCGGAAAAACTCAAACAGAACCGAACCAAAATTCGAAATGTCCAGACCTATAACGGGCCTTGATCCAAATCCAAAACCGAAATCCGAGTGCGCAAGACTTTTAATATTATTATAACCCAATTGGCCGAATGAGCCTTTATACTAAACATCTTTGGGCCATATAACAATCTTTCTGATATCATCAAAATTCTCAATCTTACTTTGCCTCCTTCACGTTATTTTTGTTATGAGAAAGAGACATGCCCAATGGGCTATCTATTAAGACCCATACATAAACTTTCAACGTTTACGATTACAGTAGACTTAAAAGGCCGATAAGTTTATTACAAAACAAGAAAACATGTTTTATTTATCACAGTAGCCCACAAACTCTCTCTGGCTTTTGATTATACTATAACCACAATCTTAGATCATAATGAAACTCGCACTGTCAACTTGATAAAGCCATTGATTCTCCATCTCTGATTCCTTCTTAATATCATAAAGACTCTCAATTTTTCTCTGTTTTGGTCTCATGGCAGTTATAGCTTCTTGTATATCAGCTAAGATGATTGTAACATCTTGAGGAAGGACCATAAGCTCCCTAAGATTGTTCGGTCCAATCACTTCTGGATCTGCACTCCACATCAAATTTCCGATCTGAAGATTTGCTTCTTGAGTCAAATACTTGCCATCAAAGAAGATGTACTCTTCAGGCTTAATGCATACGTTGATGGATGAGCAATCGGTCCCATTTACAGAGCCGGTTCCACAACAAGCAGCGACTCCGGTCTCGAATGCTGCATTAGACAAGATAAAGTGTTAAAACTTGTGTCAAGAGTTATGGTAACAATAACTATGGTTCCATCACTAAAGACTTACTGTAAATCTTAGGCTTGATAACTCTGTTTTGGATCGAGCTGAAGAAGTCGTAGAATGAGTATTGGAAACCATTGAGTTGTAGTGAAAGTTTAACCAAGAGCTGTAACAGGTTCTTGTTATGCAAAGCCGCCATTTCTGAAGGCAATTTCACGCATTCTTCAACATTACCATATGCTTGTTTCACGGCTGGTAAGCAACCCAGTGGAGCCAAGTTTTGGAACGCAAATTTCCTCCCACCAGCTCCATAAATCACCTAAAAACTCATAGATTGAAAAACACAATCGAAATATAGTCAATATTTGAATGAATCATGGACTTCCAACTTAAAACTAATCAAAAATAACTGAACAGACGAGTGAATCTTGTATATTAGATTAGAAAGATCACATTCTAACATGCTCTTTCGAGACGTGAGTAGGGAACATTCAAAACTCATTAATCTCGAAAATGCATTACAATAAGAGGTAGCTACTACGAATGTTCTTTTTTACCTTTATTTCTGCTTCAATTGTAGAGATGACTTGATCAACAAAAGCTTGTTTCTGATTATCCAAAGGACTTGGATTATTCTTAACAAAGTTCAAATAATCATCAGAGCCAATGTAAATCAAGTAGATAGCTTCAGAAAGTGTTTGATTTGTCCATTTATTTTTGTTTCCAACGAATTCCATCACTTGTTGTGACAGAGTCATCTGTAAAAATTAATAAAAATTAAACAAAACTTCCTTAGTTGACCTAGTTACAATATAACCTTCAAAATGAAATGATTCAACCAAAATATTATGCAACAATTCAAGATCTGCCAAAGTTCTATTCATAATTCATCTAACTATAGGGCCGAGTAGTAAATGTTGTAGTTTTTCGTTTTTTGCTGTAGGATTTTTGACTGTATATTTTATTGCTGTAGTTTTTTTCGCCGTACAAATTTATATTTGTAAAGTTCATAAATTTTAGCTCTAGGTTTTTGGTTTTCTACCGCCAAAAACATTCTATAAATAAAATTGGTTTTTCATAGCAATGAAAGCCAAAAATAAATTTAAAGCATGATTGGTCGAATTTAAATACTGTGGAAAGATTTTTGCTCTGCAGAACAACCCGAATCATTACCAATCACACCCTATATAATAATAATAATATAAAAATGGCTAGAAAAGCTTACCGTCTCCGGTGGTGAGCCAAGAACGGTGGCGTCGGCGATGGCGAAATTAGCTCCGTGAGATAAATCCGCCGTGGAAAGAAGAAACGGAGAGATTTTGGGAATTCCCATGAAATTAGCTGCCCGGAAAAAGAAAAATCAAATGACCAAAAAAAATACATATTATTTCAAGTGAATATGAATATTATTACCAAGATAATCAGGAATAATCCGACCATCGGACCAACGACCAGTAGCTTCTCCTACAGTAACACCATAAGGAGGAAAACTTGCATCAACTTTGTTCTGAGAGAGAAACTGTTTGTTTCCAGCATCGTAAAGACCATCACCAAACACAAAGAGTGTCTGAGCTAAAGAGACAATAGGAAACTGAAGAAGAAGAGATAGTAAAGTAGTGAATAGTAAGAAGAGATGAGATTTGGATTTCACCATTGGAAGATCGGAAAAATGAAGACAACAAAGTTAGTCGTGTAGTTGCGACGGTGAAGGAAACAAAGAAAAATATTCAACAAGCCACGTGACCAACGTTTCATATATTTTAAACAAATATTATTATTTTACATAAATTAATAACACTATAAATGTTTTATCGATTTTTTTTTTCTTTAAATAGTGGATTACTTACTTTTTTGGTTTTTCACAAAAATGGAATGATGCATGCGTCGCCATCCAATATCTCATGTAATTATTTAGTTTTATAAAAAAAATAAAGTACAAAATTAGTTAGAGACCCAATCCCACCGTCTACAAGATTTATATAGGAATTTAGCTAATGGGTTAACCATTGTGGCCCAACGTTGGCAAAAAAAAATTATGATTAAAGCTGCGCTACAGTGCGAGTGTTAATTTTTTTTTTTTAATTTTTGTTTAGTTGTATTTAAAAATAAAAATACAAATATAAATTGGTAAGTAAATATAGAAAATTGATGATTTTGTTATTTTATGTATTTGAGTATATTCATTTCTAGATGATTGAAAATTGTTGATTTTAAAATTTAATGATCAGGATTTAAAACTTATAATTCGGATCCAAAACATAAACTAATTTTAGCTTATGGTTTTCTTGAAAATTATAACATTTGAACATTAATTGTAAATAATACAAAAATTAATGTAATTTTGAGTATTGGAGTTTTTAGAATTTGTTTGATAAGATATATGAAGTATACATTTTAAAATCTTGCTTCAAATTTATATCCACTTCTATGTGATCTTATTTGAAATATATTTGTTAAAAAGTCAGATTAATTTCATATATATGAAAATTTTCCGCACACTTATATATTTTTCAAATATCTGGATTTGAAAATATTGTATTTTCTGAAATAGAATGTCACATTTTTAAAACAAATTTAAGATCGATTAACCTAGATGTAATGATCTAAACCATGCCCATCGAGTACATCGATTCTACTAAATTGGGAGAAAAAGACTCAAGCAAATGCAAATAAATTTGAAGATAAGGTAGTAGGTGCAATTATATTTGGAGACCAGCAAGTAAATGCAATTAAATTTGGAGAAAATGACTACAGAAGTAAGTAGATGCAATTAAATTTGATGATAAGATGGGAGATTCATCCTATCCTTTACCCTCACATTATTAAATTTTAGACATTTGAGTAGTTATATTAATTTTTTTTGTACAATTGAATCGATAAAATTTGATTATAGTCTAATAATCTATTTTTTAATATTTCTTTTAATCTTCTACATAAGTAGTAGGAAGATGTTAAATCCTTAATATCAAACTATCTTATTGAGAAAAGTTCATAGACATTTAAGTAGTTTACAATTAAGTTATTTTTTTCATCACGATTATGCTCGTTCTTACCATTTTTATTAAAAAAGAAAACAAATGAAACGAGCCTTCTCTGTGAGAGCATAAATAATTAAATAGTCATGTCGTGTTTTTAATTTATTATAAATTTGCCTTTGTCTTAGTTAAGTTATCAGAGATTGATTGTAGACATTGTTTAATATCAATTGTAGACATTTACGTAGTTATACATACATCAGAGTTTGCCATTAGTAGATTTTATTTTCCTCAACAATTAGATCGATAAAATTTTATTTATAGCTTAATATTTATTTCTAAAATTCATTTTTAATTTACTATACGTAATGGATAGAGAATAATTAAAATTTTAATATCAAGTCATTAACTGAATTATTCTAACTATCAAACTACAAAGAGTTCGACATTTTCTAGGTTAAAAAACAAAAAATCCATCTTCGTGAGGGCATAAACATCAAACAAAACTGCAAACAGTTTGAATTTGTAAACTCTTCAAAGTTCGTAGCTTAAAACTAAAATCTCTGAAACGTATTTTATGTTATTCAGAACATATTCCTTAACCCAAATATAAGCTAAGATCTTATATCGTTAAGAAAATACATACGTAATTACTACTCTAGACATTTTCGTAGTTTATAATTAAGTTATTTGTTTTATCACTAATTTACTCGTTATGTAGCATTTTTTTATAGAAAACAAATGAAACGAACCTTCTTTGTGAGAGAATAAATTTGTTTTAAATTTCTCATTGTGTACTTTTTATTTGTAATCTTTACCAAATATTTTGGGAGGTTTTTTTTTGAAAGAAAATATATATATATATATATATATATATAACAAAATTTCTAGCTCAGATGTAGTAGTTGGATAGATAGATAACTATCAAGTTAGTCGAGTTTATACTTGTTTGGATGACTAATATAAATGTAGATATAAAATATCTCAATTCTTTCAAATATTGATATTTAATATAATATGTAAGAGTACCCTAAAAATTTTCATATTTGTAAAATTTGTCGGGACAATTAAATATTGATATTTAATATAATATGTAAGACTGTCCTAAAAAAATTTATATCTATAAAATTTGTCGGGTATTGTCCGGATTACATATGAAAATAAAATTGTATAAAAAATTTTAACTTCATTTATGGTTCAACTCCATGTGTTCACCTCGAAGCCTCCAACAGCGACTTTTGGAAATAGTTTACTAATCAGTGGCAGTAATAAATAAATATAAATCAGTTATATATTATCGCTCTATTTAATGTTCTACAGATAACTTATACTTACTTTTTTATGTACTTACTTCATAATTCTACCTTATTTATTATTTTTGTTTTTTTTAAATAGCCTATTAGATTACTTCTCTTTTTTGACATGAAAACCATAGTAATTGAGTAGTTATCATGAAAATAAAGACAATAATAATTGTCGGAACAAAAAAACAACAATAGTAAAAGTATGGATATACATGCGTAGTGATTGTAGTAAAAAGTAGTATATATTATATATTTATATCGAATCATAAAATTGTCTTGTCAATATATCTTTATCTTCGAATTCATTTTAATTGGTTATTACGAAATTTTAGAAGAGATACAACAAGAATTTTGTTTTTTTAACATTAGATCACAATTACTCGATACATTAGTCAAGTTTTTATATAATATAGATAGTAAAACCCGATCCTAAATATATAATTATATTGTATATATATTTAGTGAACTTATCATTTGCGCCACTAAAGTAAATGACACTTGCACAAAAACAAGAAAAAAGTTTAATTAAGAAAAAGAATAGTTTTGTTAATCAAGAGATTCCCAATAAATAATCATAAAATGAATGAAACAAATCAAGTACTATCCCTTTTTAAAAAGTATAACTTTCTAATTTAAGAATTTGTTTAAATCTGTAAAGTGGTTAACTTGGGAACAATGTTAGGTAGAAGTGGAATTAGTTTCAAGTAATATATGAATGGTAAAAACGTGAGAGATTTTAGATAACTAGATCGATACTTCAATTTCCACATTTGCATATACATAATCATGCATGCAAACCACTTGTTGGAACATGCAAATATTATTAATTACTTCAACATACTTTATTTCTTTTCTAATATATCCAACTACATATTTGACATTTTAATATATTTTAAAATATTTCCGCAAACAAAATTTAATATGAAGCTATAAATAGATATAAAGTTGAATCGTACACTAAAATAACAGATGGAATATATTTCTGATGATATGTTTTTGAGGAAAAATTTCCAGAGAAAACATATGGAATCTATACGAATAATTCTGTCAAAAATTAACAATATTTCTTGTTATAGTCCGAAGTGTCGTGATCGGATGACAAGAGACGGGTCCAGAATGCTATTATGCCAACGGATTGACCCCTAATATTTGAAATTAATTCACAATTCTTTTAGATATCTTTAACGAATATAGATTTATATAACGGCTCATTTAAATATTTGGAAAGATCGAATATATTTGTAAACTACACATTCCCTAAAAAAATAATCTATATGTTCATATAAATTTTGGGGACTTTTCTTGTTATAGAACTTATTAGAGACTCATCATTCACTATATAACTGTGATTGTTACGCTTATTGTATTTCAGTGAATATATTTTGTCATTCACTGAATAATTTTATTCAGTTTAAACTCATCTCTTTTGTCATTACCTAATTCAGAGTAGTTTTTTTTTGTCAACCTTATTCATTCATTTTACTAATAGGATCGACAAATGTCTGATTCATAGCCAAATTGCTTCCACTAGAGCTAACGAGATTTGAACCCTTCACCAGGTGCTAAACTAAATCAGGAGCAAGCCAATTGGATCATGCTTCTTCTTGACAATTTAGAATAGTTCAAGTGGTCCACTTACATTAACTCTCTCCATATTCTTCTTTTGGGTTAAATTGTAACTCTAAATGATGTCTTTTTATTTAAAATAAGGGAAGCCCACTAAAAGTAACTACTAATTACAATTAGACCGTTAATTTTATATTAAACATGGACGTATTTTAATTTTACTTCATGTCAAACATAACTTTCATTTTCAATGGTTTTCTTTTTCATTTTGCTCTTGTCCTCTATGCACGATCTTTATTTATAGTCAACTCTTAATAATATCATGGTAAACACAACTTCTTAGTTACAAATTCAAATGGGAATTGTGTAACAAACACAGTCAGATCTGAAATATTTGCGGCTTCATACGAAATGTTACTTTTAAAAACATTTACATTTTAGTAACTTCAAACCATATAATAGTTTTGTTATCAATTGTTTTCTTTATCTTATATTAAGATTTTACTATAATATATCATATTGTAGTTTAACTGAATTTTACTAATTGACCTTTAAAAGTTAGGCTCTTATTCAATTGTTTTAAAATAATGGAACAAAATTCAGACTTTAAAATATAACTAGCATTTTCTTTTGAAAAAATTGAGTTATTATGACAGTTGTATTATGACTAAAAAAATTAGTAATAATTTTTGACCTTATACAATTTTGTTACAAGTTTTATTTGTTACGAATTTAAATAAATTATTATAACTCTATTCTATAATGAGTTATGATAAAAATTTTAATAAATTTATTCGTCACAAGTATATTGTAAAGTTTTGTTATCAATATACATTTGTAATATTTGTATTATAACTATTTACAAATTTATCATAAATTCGTAATATATATATATATATATATATATTTTTTTAAACTGGTCTAGTAGTTTCTAATCCATGGATTGGAACATTTGTGCATAATAATTTATAAAGAAAGGCTCTAAAACTGAGCAACATATATTTAGCTATTATTTATATCAGAAATATATGTTATTATAATAATTTATTAAATATTTTTAGTCTGAACTACTTGACTAAAAGATCATTTCGAGCACGATCTGGACTCTAATAATAAATAACAATGTTATTTAATGAAATAAGGGTAGAAATCAGTAAAACGTCAGATGCGAATCATCTGAATTATGATTTGGTAAATAAAATAATGTATAATTAGTGCATTACTGTATTAAACTTAACTAACCTCGTGGTACACGTTATAATTTTTAAATAATAAAATTTTAGACGAAAGAAAAAAAACAATTTTAATACTAATAAAAAATAAATTTTCAATATAAATAGGGATAATACTAGCAAACTTTTCTTTTGTTATATCTCTCTCTTCTTCTATCTTTCAACAATGGCAAGTAGCTGTAGATTGGTGAGTGTTCTAGTGGCATTTTCGATATTATCAGTGTTTAATAATCCGATCACCGTCGCCGGACAAAATATGCCGGCGGTTGCTTTGTTCACTTTTGGTGATTCTAACTTCGATGTTGGAAATAAAGCAATTCTTATGAAAACAAATCCTCCACAAATCTTTTGGCCTTATGGCAAATCAATTGATTTTCCTAGTGGCAAATTCTCCGACGGTCGCATCGCTCCTGACTTCATTGGTATGATAATTATTATTCTTATTTTTTAAAAATATTATATAATAAGAATAGTTTCAATCGAATTATACTAAAAAGTTAGTGTAGAAATCATATATTTTTATCATTCAAAACGTTATTACCATGCATCAGTTCTGTATCCAATGTTTGATTCCAAGAAGTAATAACCATGCATGATATTTTTAAAGATTTAAAAGATTTTGAATTATTGATCGCGATTTTTATCAAAATTTATGAACACACAAATACAACATGTAAGTAATTTTTAGTTTAGTGGCTGAAGTTAAAGTCCATTAAAGATAGGTACACATGCATAATTAGAGATAAAGTCCTACCACTTACGAAATTTATGTAGAAATTTGACTAATAGACCGACCATTATGACCTAATATTAATATTACTATTGACAAGAAAAAAAAAAAGTTGCCAACATGTAGATGTGGTATGGTTCGAAAAAACTTAGCACAGTGATAATACGCTACTTGAGTTTAAACATTTCTAAATCACATTTGTGTAAGTGTATCTCAGACGATAATATTAATACACTACTTGAGATTGTACCAGATTATAATATAAAAAAAATACTATAAATTTTTTTAAATATGTTATATGAAAAGAGAAGTTAATATGTCATGCTCTAAAATGTTATTTTTTGTTATTTATTTTGTTAACAAAATTTAAAATATTTTTGAAATATAGCAACATTCATGGGGATTCCAAATGGAATTCCTCCGGCGCTTAAAACCGACGCAAATTTCTCACGTGGAGCTAGTTTTGCCGTCGAAGGTGCTACTCTTCTTGGATCTCCGGTGGAATCTGTAAGTTCACCTAATTTCTTAAATGTAATATATTTGATGTTACTATCATAATAAGTTTACACTGTACTATTATATTCACTTGAAAATTAATTAGATCTGTCTTTATTGACCAGCATTATAAGCAGGACCTACTTGTTTTATTTTGCTTTTATATATAGTAGCAAAGTCAACACTTTAAACCAACAAGCTTTACTTTAATTCCAACCATATAAATTATATATATATATTGCCGAGTTTCTTTTAATCTGGTGGTTAATATATCCAACTAATGATTTGGCATCAGAATTCGATTTTTACCCGTTACAGTATAAAATTGATATATATATATATATATATATATATTAGAAAGAAAAAACACTTGATGAGAAAAAAACCCTTTATTTATGAAATTCTTGAAAAATAACTCTTTTAAAATAGTGTCATTTTTTGTAAGTGTTTATTTAAATTTTTTTTTTAAATAATGTTTATTTCTGTAACGTCCCTAATAATCTTTATTAAAACTAAAAACTTTATGGTACTAATATTATTTATTTTTTATTTATCTTTTAGTTGAGTCTGAATCAACAAGTGAACAAATTCAGACAAATGAAAGCAGCAAACTGGAACGATGACTTGATCAAAAAGTCAGTGTTTATGATCTACGTTGGTGCTAATGATTACTTGAATTTCACTAAGCAAAACCCTAATGCTGATGCATCTGCTCAACAAGCTTTTGTTACTTCCGTGACCAACAAGTTAAAGAACGATATTGGCTTGTTGTATTCATTAGGAGCTAGTAAGTTTGTGATTCAAAACCTAGCTCCATTGGGTTGCTTACCTATTTCTAGACAAGATTACCGAACCGGTATGGACCAATGCCACGAACCACTCAACGATTTGGCTAAACAACACAATGAAAAGATTGGACCAATGATGAACTCTATGGCTGCATCTAATGCTGGTTTCCAATTCACCGTCTTCGATTTCTATAACAGTGTTCTTCGTAGAACGCAACGAGCCAATAACTACCGTAAGTTTATAATTACAAATGCATTCTGTTCAGATATTTTTGACGGCTTCCAATTCATAAAAAAATCTAATTATATTTTCAAAAACCGTCTAACTCTTTGTTATTGACAAATGTGTTTTTCACCACTTGTTTAGTAATCTTAAGTTGATAGATAATGTTGAACTAGCACTTATACTCTCAAAAATCATCTAACCCTCTTGTTATTAACTCATATGTTTCTCACCACTTGTTTAATAACCTTAAGTTGGTAGACAACGTTGAACTAGCACTTATACTGCATCAAATTTTTTCTACCGAATTAGATTTGCCCTAAAAAAATTTCTGAGCCTATACAAAACTGGCCATGCTAACTCAGTATGAGAACTGGTTTATTTTATAGGTTTTTTCGTGACAAACTCATCATGCTGTGGAGTTGGAACACACAATGCTTATGGTTGCGGTTTACCTAACGTGCACTCAAAGCTATGTGAGTACCAAAGATCTTACCTATTCTTTGACGGACGTCACAACACTGAGAAGGCTCAAGAGTCATTTGGTCATCTTCTATTTGGAGCTGATCCAAGTGTTATTCAGCCAATGAACGTTCGTGAGCTTGTGGTTTATCCAGTTGATGAACCAATGCGTGAGGCTTGGGTGCCTCCAAAGACAGCCACTGTCCAAGCCACTGAGTCTAGCTCCTCATCTAGCCGCGGCTACGAGTTTTATTGAGCCTCTATAAATCAATCTTGAGATCAATCTGGTTTCTATAAGGGTCATGGTTTAATAATTAATATTCGTATGGAAATTGTGATGTATCTTAGTTTTGTCATGGTTCTTTGTTTCTCTCTTGAGTGAGTTTATATCTATAATAAAAGATTGATCTTCGGAACTAATGTTATCAATGAGAATAAACTAAAAAATCAGAGTCTATTCTTTTTTCAACCATTGGACGATAAAGTCTAATTCATGACTTAAATTCTTTTGATCCCAAACATCAATATTAGGAGTATTTGTTAAACATACTAGCTCTATCTAAAATTATACTACAAATAGAAGAAAAGTTATGCCGAGGACAGGTGGCCTAGTAGTAATGACTACTTTAGAAATTATTAGGCACCTAAGTTCGATTCTTTCCAGGTACAAAAAAAAAGAAAAAAGGAATTTAAAGTTTGGGTTTTGGCTATGAATCGAACTTTGTCGATCCAACTATAGTAAAGTTGAAAAAAAAAAAAATTATTAATGACCCTGATTATATTAGTAAACTGATTTGTAATTATAGAATGAATATAATATTTATAGTTGGTAGTGGAAATTGTATTTTATTGAGTAAATAAATAGAGTATGCAATATGATCTGATCTTGCAGATCATAAGTCATAAAAAATTTAATAAAATAAGACCAAGTAAAGCATATCCACATTTTATTTGGTCATGAATCAAATAATGATTTAAACAATGTGATTCAAAGTCGCTTAACTTTACTAGTCTTAATTTATAATTTCGAGGATAGAAACATACAAGTTCATAATTTGGAATCTTATTAATTAAAGCAACAAGTTGCAGCCAATCTTGACTATACAAATATAACTTTTGTCGGACTCACTTTTCTTTTCGTTTTTTTTTTTGTCATTGAAAGACTGGAAAACTCTCGGTTTAGTTCGATTTTATTCTGAAAGTTCTGGTTCTTTTGCTAGAATTTGCGAGTTTATTTCCCCTCTGTAAAGGTTTTGTTTTCTTTCTTTTATAGGTGAGATCTGCTCTTTAATACTTTTTGCTTCATCATCATCGACGATTTTTTCTGTAGGATTGTGAATAAAATTTTCAGGATAAATTTCAAGATAATAGCTGAATATTGAGGCGTTGAAATTTTTGAAATAGCAAATCAGCGGAATTTTTCTGAACCGATTTTCGGTGCTGTTTTCAACTTTAGTGGAGCAGATCATTTTGTTGTTGGTTGCAAGCGGTTTGAACAAGAGCAGAACTATGTCTCCCTCTCACCATTTCAAGAGCAGCGGTTGCATGATGGTGTCTCCACTAGATCAAAACGTGGCAAAATCATTTAGGATGTGTGGATTCTCAGCCGGGGTCGATGCTTCTTGGGTCGTTATTGAGCCCAATTTCATATTACCTTTGTTTTGTAATCTGCAACTTTTTAGCCTACTAGATTTTTTCAATACTATTTAGATGGAAAAAAAGAGATTTTGGTAATAAGGATCACTAATTCCGACTATTCTCTAAAAAAACTAGAATCTTCAAACACTGAAGATTGATTGATAGTCTCATTTCACCATAAATTCTCCTCTTTAACAAATTGGATTTGTGTTTCTCGGATATTCGATAGCAAACTTAAACCTCTAACCTATCATTATTTGATTATCGTGACTCACTTAAGCAGACATATTTGCTCATAAGGGATTGATTTTTGGCTGAATCGCCAAAACTCAAAAGGAATCACTTGTTCCCTAGCCTGGACCTAAAGAATTGATAGTATATCCACTCTGAATGAATCCACTCTGAATAAATCCATAAATCAATAGGTCACATGCTCTTGGTTGTTTGTATAATATCCATACAATCCTCAAATTCTTATTTTTCATACACAACAAACATTGACTAATTAATACAACAAGACAAAGCAGTATTGATATCTCTTTTGTTTTATTCATATATATACATCCACAAATTCTACTTCATTCCAAACAACTTCTTAAGATTATAAGGTCCAGTCACATTAGAATGTCCGCTCCAAATAAGCTCTGCAATTTGTCGATGAGCCTTTTCCGTCAAATGAAACGAATCAAAAAACAAATAATCTGTTACATTTTCGCATAATTCGTAACTTTGAGATGGTTCCAAAACTCGACCACCACATGTATTGATTCCTCTTAATGGTCCACTTCCACAACATGCCTTTTTCCCTTCTTTAAACCCTTTAACAACAAAACAAAAATCAAATTAAAGATCTCTATAACTAATTATATTACAAATTAAAACACTGGAAAACCACAAAAAAAAACATCTGGTTAGTCACGATCCTTTAACCACGAAAATTAGATACGAAAAAAACCTAGTCAGAATCCCATTACGTGGCAGTTTCCTGGCTGTAGGATCGATATAATGAATAATATCTCACATCAGAAGTTAGAAGAGATTTTCTTTAATATATATAAAATATGAATTTCTCCACTCATTGCCAATTGGTTTTGAATCAGAAATTCATAATCTAATACGATATTAGTTTTTTGTGGCTGTTTAGACATTTTTCTTTAGTTACGAAAAATTTCGTGATTTATTTGTGATTGTACAGAAAATAAGTTTTATTTACCGTATTTTGAAGGATTATTGATTCTTTCGGATAGAGAAGTGTGATAATCATGAAGAGAGTACTTGAATCCGAATAGCTCACGCTCTAGTCGTCTTAAAACATTAGGCAAATTCTTGTTATGCAAATTGATCAGCTCGGTGAGTGGTTTATAACAAGAGCCTATTTTTGTTCGGTCGATAATCAATGACCCTGGTGCACAGTCGTACGCACCCACATTCAGGAATCCAAACTTTCTTCCTCCACTTTTATAAACTTCCTAAGAACATAAACACAATCATGGCTTTTCAATCAAACAATGAAAAGAAACAGTAGTTAAGATGAATCTCGATATGACATTACTTACTTCGATTGCTTTGGTTATGTTACCGATAACAAAATCGATGTATTTTTCTTTGGAATTAGATTGAAAAATTGAAGAATTTGCAAATGAGGAGGGATAAAGATAGTCGTTGCCTCCAATATGAATTAAATAAACAGCTCTTGAGAATATCTTCTTGGTCTCTGAATCTCCTAACTTTGATCTCAACCTCATTTCCACTTTTTTGAAATTATTTACTTGAGTTTCCAAGTTTATTACCTTGATGTTGACAAGAAGATAAATAATGGTCAAGATAAAAAAAAAAGTATAAATTTTGTTATATTGATAAAATAAGATCGTCAAGTGGTGAATTGTCTACATTTACACTATTTTCTAAGAAATTTCAACTTTATAAAATTCTATCGGTCTCGTTGATCAAGTTATTGAAAAGAATAAAAGAATTGTATACCAATCCGGGAAAGGTTTCGACCAAAGCTCCAGCACCGCCTGAAGCAAAACTTACTCCATAGGTAAATTGGTTATTATCGTTACTTGGTTGTAGATTTGGCGGGGTCAATGGTAACCATGCATATTCCGCTGCCATGTGAACAATCAATTTAATAGAACTGATGAATATAACCGAGAAAAATATATAACCATACAGAGTATTCAAAATCAAACACTTTGGATTGAGTTTTGTCGATCTAGTTGTACATTATTATTACCAAGAAAATCAGGAATCAACCGTCCGTCGGAGAATCTTCCGGTAGGAAATTTGAACGTTGTTAGACCATACGGCCAGATATTAGCCCGGACTCTTGAGAACGTATCAATATAGTTGTTGTTTCCAGCATCGAACAGAGAATCTCCAAACACAAACAAAGCGGTTTGGTTTGTAACGAGATTGTTGTTGTCTTTGCAGATGATTGACCCAATCGATAAGGTTACTATCCAAACGAAAAAGACAGAACCAAATCTAGAGTTTTCCATGTTTAAATGTTGTATAATTCTTGGTGTTATTGTAATTGATGAGCTCTGTTTATATAAAAGCAAATGATCTATCTAGAGCTTTTGACTAAATGTATATTTTATGTTGTGAGTTTTGATTAATATGTACTCACTAGTCACGCAAACGTTTTTAATTTTCTTCGATTATGTTTTAGTCATGATTCATGAATGATCAAATTGTTTATGAGTTTGTATTAAATATTTAATAGATCGGATCAGGTAAGTCGTCAGCTGATATTAATGTTAGTCCACAATATTGCAATTAAAGTTTAATTTTCTAATATATCTTTTATCAACTGAATTTTTAATAAATATTATAATTACAACAAAATTAACGTACGTCAAACATAATGCTGAAAATAAATTTCAAGGTATGTGTCAAACAATAAGGATAAGTAATCAAACACATGTTATCTAACCAATTTTCAATTTCTTTTTTTCTTGAAATCCAAAGAATTCTTATTATTTTATGCGTGGGTTATCAATTCTGCATTATAAAACTTAAAAAAGTTTATCGACATGAGTGTTTTATATCGAAAAAAGTATTAATTTTCCAATTAGTTACTCGTTGCCAAAAAAAATTACATAATATTTTATCTATATCCATCGAAATGTCTAATAAAACTTTGGTTTCTTCTAATAAAACCTATAACAGTTTTCAATGCAGTTCTACTATCGTGGTACAATAAATATACTTTTGAGATTTTCAAAATCTCCAAAATGTAAATAGAATATTGAGATTGTCTGCGAAGTGTAACAAAGTGCTCGGTTAAGTTTCTATAATATATTTAAATTTATCTTGCTCTAGTAGCTTTTGTGCATTTTGTGTGAAATTATAACATAAAAAGTTTACCTCTATGACTTTTAATTTCCACTTAAGGGAATCTTTTGGTGATATGATCATCTGCAACATTGGGTTCTCTATTCAAATCCATGCTGGAGTTTCATATACTAAGAATATGATTCCAGGAGGAGGAGAAAATGAAGGAAATCGAAGAATTTGAGGAGGAAATTTATGTAAAAGTTATCTAAAAGTGGAAAATGCTATCTCTTCTTATTATGGTAGTAATTGTAATTAGAGAGTCTTGAAAATTATGTAAATAATGACTAGCTCTTGATATATCGGATATGGTAACAAAGTAAATATGTCGGTTACTGAACGTATATGTTCTCCACGGAAAACTTTTACACAATTCAAAATCATCCACTATATTAACCAAGTAATTTGTATCGATGCACAATTTTTTTTCAGTGGATTGATCACTGATGCTAAGAATATAAAACTGCTATTTTTAATCGATCATCACTTTCGTCTTCTAACATCGACACTAGTTTGTTAAACACATTTATATGAGATATTGTATCTCCGATTTCAAAGAACTTGCAAATAGCACCACGTGGTGGACCACCTAATTCTCTCATGTAATGTTTTGGAAGCTCACTACAATCTAGTCCAGTTAATAATGCGTGTTCCCAAATGAAATATCTAATGGGAACACCATTAACAACAAACCATAACTCATCGCTCTTCTTCAAATAAATTGCACGAAGAAGTAAGGTCCGCATTCCCTGTACATTATGAAACTTTTCTGCATGCTTACGAAAAATATGTTTGAATTGAGGTTGATCCTTAAACCAATTTAATCCTCTAGAGTTAAGTATAGTGGGGTTATGTTCATAGTAGTATGAGTAGGAGAACACTTAGAACCGATTGTACAATTCTTTCTGAAAGAGGTTAGAGGGAAATATAGTGTAGGTTTATGAGGTACAACTGATCTGAAAACAAAATTCACAATCAAAACTCAAACTAATTGATTGGGGAAAGTAGAGGAATTCTAAAACATATCCATATGTATCTTCCATAAGTTAGGTTAAATTTTCTCTCGGTTGTATGTATCAAACATAATTTCTGGAATAGTTACTGAATAGTTTGTACTAGATTTGTACCAAAACCATTCTTACAAAAATTATAGAAAGATGAAATTGGATGAGAATTTGGAGCTAAAAGAAATGTTTGAGCTAAGAATATTTTAATCTCAGAGGAGAGGAGATCGATTATAGAAATGTCTTCAGTTTTTAGCAATCATATTTTATTTTTAATGTTATCCTAATAATCGTTATCATTTTATGAAATAGTTACTTAGTTCTTAACATAATCCTTATGATGACTTCAATTATTTTTTTTGATTGGAAGATAACTTCAGTTTTGAAACTGTATGTTTACACTTTGTATATTATCTTGCCACGTTTTGTCATTTTAAATTACATCTTTATCTTTAACGTCAGTTAGCAAGTAAGCTTTTATTTTTATCCTTTGATTGAGGATTCTAATTGCCTATTCTTTCATGGTATCATGTGTGATATATTTTAAGGTACTTCAAATTTAGTTGGAATATTTATTTGATGAATAGACAAGGACTCAGCTTCACCTATAATTTATTTAGAGAATGCAGCGAATGTTACTGCCAAATTCCAATAAAATTGTGACCTAGACTTGTAACGCTCTTCACATCAAAATAAAAGTAAATTAGTATTACCTAAGTCAAATTTATCAGAAAAAATTGAAGAAAAGGGGAAAAAGAATTTAATTAATAATTTTTTTAGGAGAAAAACTTTTCTCAAATATATGTAAATACCAGCAATCTGGTACTGTAAGTGCAGCTCCATGAAGATCAACATTGACATGATCAAACAATTAACCATATCGTATATAGAAGTAAATACATGTGATAAATAAATGGTTACACTTCCTAAGAATTTCGTCTTAAAGCAAAAATGGGTGGTCATGATCAATACACTTCTCATCAAGATTTTTATTTAGTGATTTACATACTAATACTATCATTATATCAATAAAGTTTGTGACCTATATATTACAAGTTACCAACATTTTTCTAAGTTTTGTTCATATTTTTTGACAAATTTCCAAAACTCTAGAAAGGAAATGGAAGAGGCACCACTTGGTTTCCTCATGATAATGGTCAATTATAGCTAAGTCAGGACGACGAAAAGCCGTCGAAACAATAAATGAAATAAGTATTGGAAATTGTTTAACGAATAAATTTCCTTCTCATGAAGATTTATTGATATAAACCAACCCTAAGAGATTCAGAGCTAGAGTTGTGTCTGCTTTAGTCTCATACTAGGATTTTGTTTAACATCTTTAAAACTCTCTTTTGTCTTAATTTTTGTATTACCTTGGTGCTTGTGTGTAGGTTGAAGAATGCAGATTTCTATCAAGACTGTCGATGGAAAAACAAGGATCAACATAGAGGTCGATAGTTCCAAACCTATTGATATCCAAATCAACGACGAACCAACCACTCCAAATGTCCAAGAACCAACCCCTCTTAATGTCGGAGAACCAACCCATCAAAATGTCCAAAAACCAACACGTCAAGAGGTCCGAGAACCAACCCCTCCAAATGTCCAGGAATCAACCCGTCAACATGTGCAAGAACCAAAACCTCAAAATGTTCAACCAGAAGCTCGTCAAAGAAAAGGCAGTCAAAGTTTCGTATTATTTGTCGAAACCATGACTGCAAAATCCTTGAACTTAAAGGTAAAAGACAAGGACACTATCAAAAACGTCAAGGCTAAAATCCAGGATAAAGAAGGCATCCCAATAGACCAGCAGAGGCTGATCTTTGCAGGCAATCAGCTCAAAGATGATTGGACTCTTTCCGACTACAACATTCAGAACAACTCGACCATTTATTTGGTACGGTGTTTCTTATAATTGGTGGCTTATATATATGGTGTTTTATGTTAGTATCTATCTTTTCGAATAATTTGGTTTTCTAGTTTATGTATGTTCTTTAGTCTTTGTTATCGTTTTGAATTGCGCGTTAGTTCAATTATATGTTGTGTTGAATTATTTATGTTAAAAAAATGTGTTTTCTTAAATCATTCTCTTATTTTTGTCTTCATGGTGATAACTGCAAACCCAAAAAAACCAACGTCCACAATGTGTTCGTTTAAACTGTTCACTATGCGTTTCAAAGAAATTAGATGTAATAGATTTATGTTTGCTAAAAGAGTGATAAAAAGACTTTCCAACTCCAATGTCGGAGATTTGAGTAACCAAAGACACATAACATAACACTATATAATGAAAGTTTAAAAATCAAAACCTATATTTTCAATGTTTCATATTATTTGATGTTCAAGGTTAATGCATACTCTAATAGTTAAGAAAACTTGTGAAATAACTTCAAATATTTCTCTAATGTAGTAATTAATAGTGTAGTTAATGTGAATAAATGATAAGGTTAAATGGGAAAACAAATCAATTTATATTGGGATAGAAAGAGTATATGACATGTTGTTACTACTAACATTTTAACCTTTCTTAGTTATTGTTTTGACGAATTTGAAAAAATAAGGGTGTGATTGGTAATGGTTCTGGTTGCTCTGCAGAGCAACAATCTTTCCACAACATTTAAATTGAACTAATCATGTTTTAAATTTAATTTGGTTTTCATTGCTCTCGAAAGCCAATTTTTTATTTATTGAATGTTTTTGTGTTGTAGAAAGCCAAAAACATAGAATCAAAATTATGTAGTTGTATTTAAGTTTAATGAAATGCTTGACAAAAAAAATGAACTTTACAAATATAAATTTCTAGAGCAAAAAAGTCTACATCAAAAAAAACCTACAGCCAAAACCCTTACAACCGAAATCTTACAGCAAAGGACTAAAAACTCCAGCATTTACCAATCGGCCCCTAATTTTATACTCCCTCCGTTTCACAAAGAGTGTCATTCTAGGAGAAAAAATGTGTTTCATAAAGAGTGTCATTCTACAATTTCAATGTACCTTTTAACAAAAAAATTCAACTTTAACCTCCAATCAATTTTTTTAACATGGAATCTAGCTAATCGTTATCTTTAATTCATAGGGGTATAAATAACTTTGTATTTTGTTTCTTAATTTGTGTGAAAAAACCTAAAATGACACTCTTTAAAAAATAGAGGGAGTAATATCTTTGGAAATGAAATAGGAGAGGCATGCTTTACAACTCTAAGTCAGAAAGACGTTTCGGAAAACCGTAAAAACAATAAATGAAATTAGTTGCAAAATGCAGATTTTTATCAAGACCATCGATGGAAAAACAAATATCAACATAGAGGTCGATAGCTCCAAACCTATTGACATCAAAATTGACGATCAACAAATCCCTCAAAATGTTCATCATGGAATCAATTTGAATATTTTCAGATTTATAGGAAACCGAAAGATGCTCCGCTTAAAGGTTGAAGGCTTAGACACCATTGAATCCATCAAGGTCAAGATCGAGAGAAGACAAGGAATCCCGGTGCACAAGCAGAGGCTGTTCTATAATGGAGCTATACTCGAAGACGATGATCTCACTGTATCCGACTACAACATTCAGAACGAGTCGACCCTTCACTTGGATTATTAAACAATGGTGCCTAATTTGGTGTTTTACTATCTCTCTCTATAGTCGAACCTTAGATCTCACTATTGAAAACTTCAAAGCCAAATTCAAGGAAAATGAAGGCATTCCAAAATACCAGTAGAGGCTGTTCTATGCAGGTCAGGAGCTCGAAGATGGTTGGACTCTTTCTCACTACAACATTCAGAACAACTCGACCATTGGCTTGATAGTGCGTCTCTAATAACTTGCAGCTAATAATTTATGTTTATATTTGTGTTTTTGTTTATGTGTTCTTTGTTATCTTTTTGAATTGAGTATTAGTTCAATTATATGTGGCATAAAGTTATGTTTAAAAAATGTGTGTGTGTTTTTATAATCATTTTATTTAGTTCGTCTCTATAATTATAATTAAATCAACCCCAAAAAAAAAAAACAATGTCCACAATGTTTGTTTTGGTAATGTGATTGCATGTTTTTGGCTATCTTAACGTCCTGTAGCCAAAGACATGACATCACAAAATTTGTATCCAATGATTTCTGACGGATTGTGTTTTACGTGTTTGTTTTGTCGGAATTTCCATCAGTTTCCCATATGTATTCTTGTAGTGACAATAAAAACATGGCATCAACATGTATTTATATATTCAAATTGTAATGCAGCTCCAAGAAGAACATTGATATGATCAAACCATGCATTAACCATATCCTATATGTAAATACATGTGAAAACTAAATGATTTCAGTTCTTATAAAGTTCGCCTTAAAGCAAACCATTTTTCAGTTATATTCTCTTTTTTTCGTAGGAATTTAGAAAACCAATATTTGTAATTAATATCTCTGGAAAGAAAATCGAAGAGGCACCATTTCATAATAGTTTAATACATTCAATATCAAGGAATCTTAAACAATGTGTTGATGTTGTATGGACCAACCACTAGAGAATCTGACATATGGCCACCATTCCAAATCAATTTTGCAAACTGGTTATAAGTATTTTGTGTTAGATGAAATGAATCCCAAAATATATAATCTTTTGGATTCTCACATAATTTATATTCCTTCACTATTCTTTTTCCTCCACAGCTAAATACTCCTCTCCACTTCCCTGTTCCACAACATGCTTCTAGTCCTTCTTTGAAGCCTATGTAGGTCACAGGAAGGGGTCTTAAACTATGAAGAGTATAAATTAATGGGCCCTTTAGCCCAATAAGATTTACAAAAAAGCCCACTTACCAAATTTAGAAGGATGTCTCATTCTGAGTCTAAGGCTTTTGTTCATGTCAAAGAGGGAGAACTTGAAGCCTTTGACTTCTCTTTGCATCTTAAACAAGAGATTTGTGAGAGCTTTGTTATGCATATTTGCTAACATTGAAGCATCTCTTAAGCAAGAATCAGTCTTCGGTTGCAGTATTCGTAAACCCGGAAAACAACCTAAATCCGGTACATTCAAGAACCCGAGTTTGCGTCCTCCAATCTTGTATACTTCCTGTCAAAACCATATATACGACCATAAAAATGAATATAAAATTAAAAGCAAGACAAAAAATGTGAGAACTACAAAAAAATATGTTATAATTGCCTGCTAAAATTGTCATAAAAAGGTTAAAAACTATCATATACAACGATATTTTGACAACTTTGAAACTATCAGAATTAGGTGGTCAGAAAGATAATCCGCCCCAAATTTGTGACAGTCTAGAAGACAAAAAATAGTAAGAGAATTTATGTAGAAGAAAGAACTTACATGAAGGAATGTAGTCAAATTACCAATGACTATATCAACATGTTGAGACATTGAAGTGGAAAGAGATTGATTTGTCAAGAAAAGACTCAAGTAGTCATTGCTACCAATGCTTATCAAATGGACAGCTCTTGAGATTCTCTTCTTACTTTCTTCTTTACCAAATTCTGTCCTCCACAATTTCTCCACTTTCTTGTAATGATCCAATTGTGTTCTCAAATTTATCACCTTACAATTATTAACACTTGGTCACTACATTGAACTAATTTAACATTGAATAATATCTCTGACCTAACCTTAACTTTAAAACTATCCTGAATAAGTAACTAAGTAGTACACATTTTCTAATTAAGTAATATTAAAAAGACATTCTTCTAATATTATTTATTTATATAAAGCGTGTGATTTAATAAACAAAACAAATCCTAAGTGGGACCAAAAAAATGTATATTAAAGAAGATTCTTCAATTAATTTAGCCATCATAATCGGGTCAAAACTACAAACGCACTTCCATAAGCAATCATTTTAATAAACAATTTAAGTATATAAAACTAAACTTGTGGGCTAATTATAGAACCTCAAAATCAATTTTATATTCCATACTTAATCGAAAGAAACTCAATCAATCGATAAAATCTTATACATAGTCCAAACTCTAACATCTATCGTATTACACAAATATTTTGAATCAAATTCAATTAAAAATAAATTTTGTCTTGGATATAAAACTACTTGATCTTTAATATTTTCTCTTATCAAGTTATATAAAATTATCTATTTACTCGATAATAATATAATACAAAATTTAAGAAACTAAATAAATAAAGTCGAGATTCTTTTTTATTTTAGTAGTTAAGATGATTTAACTAATAGTTCTGCTATAAGAGTTCAACTCTTTTCTACCATAGATTTAACGAGTAGATTTTTAACTATCAATCGAATCTTATTGATTATATTATTTAAAATTAATAACTAAAAAAAAGATAGAGTAGACTTCTAACTATAGTTTAGATTTTATCGAACTTTTTGTCAAGATTAAATTACAACTGGCCGGTCCATTAGCTAAATTTCTGTATAATGCAAGTCGTAGGATTCGATCCCAAAACGTGCAAATATACATACTTTTAATGGACTTACAATATATTACTAAACTAAAAGCTACTTGCAGATATTATCGACTTTATTGAAATTAATAAACTAAAAAAGATAGAATAACATACCGAACCTTGGAATGTTTCAACGAGAGCACCAGCACCGGCAGAAGCAAAGTTGACGCCGTAAAGCTTCTTCTGACTATTTCCCGGTTCTAAAAACGGCGGAATTAGCGGCAACTTCGCATATTCCGCTATCATCAACGTACATTTCCATCAATATCAAGTGGTTAAATGTCTATTTCTCTATGTTATATAAAAACGTGTTAATCGTCGTTTTTGTCCATTTAATTGTTAATGGAATAAAAACAATAAGTAAATATATAAACTGAATTCTCACCTATGAAATCAGAGATTAGACGACCATCAGAGAATCTTCCGGTAGGGAGGCCAAAGAATGATTGGCCATAAGGTGGAAAATTAGCTTGGTCAAGTGTAGTGGTATTTATGTAATTATTGTTACCTGCATCCAAAAATGAGTCTCCGAAGATAAACAAAGCCGTCACATTATTGTCGTCACCGTCGTGAGAAACTGATTTTCCGGCGAGAAAGAAGATGAAGAAGGAGAAAGAGATAATGATTCTTGTGAGTACTTTCTCCATTATGATCTTGACTATCTTATTACCACAAATATGTTAAAGACTCGTGTTGTGTTTTTGTATGTATATTTATAGACCAAATTATTTGCTTTTTTAATCTAAGTTATAGAATTGTCGACAAGACTATGAATATAGTTATAAATTTATAATATAAAAAGTTGGGTATGTCCACACTTAACCTTTTGAAGAAGTCAAATGCTTGGATTTTTTTTTTTTTTTCATCTGAATCTGACTGAAATTGATATTGAAGAAACATACAAAGATTGAAAGACTACAATAGACTACATAGAGATATAATGGATGTTATCAATCCTACAAGCTTAGAGGATGATATAATGAACAATCCAAAGATAAAGCCATATACCTATGGTTCAAGCCTTGCGAATATCACCTAAGGAGTTTCCCGCACAACACTCGGAAGACGGACTTCAAACCAACAGACGATAGCTTGAAAAACCAAAGATTGGTCTTCTCTAG
>OVBA01002078.1:0-37193 GCA_900406435.1 Lepidium aucheri
AATTTATAATTGATAAAATTATTAATCAATGTTGTAAATTCGTTGTTACACATAAAAGTCGTAAATACGTTGTAATGTAACAACGATTTTACGACGAAAGCCTTAAATTTCGCTGTAAAATCCTTGTTACATTACAACGTATTTATGACGTTTACATGTAACAACGAATTTAAAACCTTAGTTACTAATTTTATCAATTGATTAATTATATGATTATAATTATAAATTTATCAACCTTTGTTAGTTTATAATTATAAAATTTTATAAATCATAAAATTTATAATTGATAAAATTATTAATCAATGTTGTAAATTCGTTATTATACGTAAATGTCGTAAATACGTTGTTACATTACAACGTATTTACGACGTTTATATGTAACAACAAATTTACAACCTTAGTTACTAATTTTATCAATTGATTAGTTATATGATTATAATTATAAAATTTATTAACCTTCGTTAGTTTATAATTATAAAATTTAATAAATTATAAAATTTTATAAATCATAAAATTTGTAATTGATNTAAATCATAAAATTTATAATTGATAAAATTATTAATCAATAGTGTAAATTCGTTGTTGCATATAAACATCGTAAATATGTTGTAATTTAACAACGATTTTACAACAAAAATGTTAAATTTCGTTGTAAAATCGTTGTTACATTACAACGTATTTACGACGTTTATATGTAACAACGAATTTACAACCTTAGTTACTAATTTTATCAATTGAAAAATTATATGATTATAATTATAAAATTTATCAACCTTCGTAAGTTAATAATTATAAAAATTTTTATATTATATAATTTTATAAATCATAAAATTTATAATTGATAAAATTATTAATCAATATCGTAAATTCTTTGTCACACGTAAACGTCGTAAATACGTTGTAATGTTACAATGATTTTACGACAAAAATGTTCAATTTCGTAATAAGAATACATCAAAGTTAATCAAAGCAAACCGATCATAAATTAGACAAACCGAACATATAATTATTTTGCGGGTTTATATTAGTAAAATGGACAAACGTGTTGTCGATCCTATTAGTAAAATGAATAAGATTGACCAAAAAAAAGCATCGTAAAAACGTCGTTTAGTAACGACGTCGTTACGATGTTTAACTTAACAACGAATTTACAATAAAATTTCATTGTAAAAACGTCGTTAAATAAGGACGTTGTAAAGACGTCGTAACGTAACAATGTTTTTTACGACGTATTGTCTTTTTTTTTTCTTTTTTTTCGTTTTGTTTGTTTACTAATAGGATCCACAAAGACCCAATTCATAATCAAATTGCTCCCACTGGAACCGGCGAGATTTGGACCCTCACCTGCTGTTAAATTAGATCAAGGGCAAGCTAACTGAGGCCACATGCTTTTTGGTTTTTTTCTTCAATTTTTGTTTATTTTAAAATTAAATTGTTTAAATTTTAAGAAACTTTAAAACTTTATAAGTTCCATGATATCAAATAACTTATAATATATTTCAAAACGTTATCATACAATCATTCAGATTCTTCATCATTACTATCTTCTCCACTATCTTGATCATTACTTTCATCAAATTCATCATGTTCCTCATCGGCAGCATCATTAGGGACATCGTTGTATTCTCAGTTTTGCGGATCAATTAGGAGAACTTGCTCTGTAGTTTCATCGGGTGCATGTATAGCCGCACATGATTCTTCTTGCAAGGGTACATCTCAAGCTCCAATAATTTGACCACGAGAAGTAATTTTAATAGCCGCCAACCAAACGATTCCACATTATTTGATCCTAGGATCCATATGGAATAAAAAGCTAACTTGCTCTGCTTGTGATGCTAAGCAGAACGGCTCCAATTTGTTGTACCTTCTCCTCGCGTTTACATCCACAACTCCAAATTTACTGCATCGAACCCCTCGGTTAACTACGTGTTTACGATACTCTATTGGTTTTAGGGTTTAGGGTTTAGAGTTTCGGATTTGACGTTGTTAAAATTATAATGTATAATTTGAATGTATAAGAACTAATATTAGAATTAGAATTCGAACGTATAAGAACTAGAATTCGAACGTATAAGAACTAATATTAGAATTTACAACGTATGTACCTAACTACAAATATTTAATTTCAAATTTCGTCTTTTTGAACTCGTAAAGAAAAACTGGCGTAAAAGACTTGCAAATTTGTCTTTATATCATTGTAAATACCTTTTATTGTAGTCATGTTACAAATTAGGGATGTTTTTACAAGGAAACCTTATATTTTGAGACGTTTTTACAACGAATATTAGATTTGTAACAACCAATAATATGTATGTGCCATGTTTTCATCAAATTTTCAAATTTGTTTTTAATTCATTGTAAATAATATTCATTGTAAATTTGTTGCATATTAGGGATGTTTTTACAACGAATTAAATCAAACATGTCAACACGTTGTAAATTCGTCGTAAATAATATTCATTGTAAATTCATTGCATATTAGGGACATTTTTACAACGAATTATATCAAACATGTTAATACGTTGTAAATTCGTCGTAAATTTTCTATAGTTTTACAAAGAAATTTTGCGTTGTAAAGTTACAACGCTTTTACAACGAAACTCTTTTTCGTCGTAAAAGCGTTGGCAAACAATCCCTAAATTCTATTGTCCCTAAAACGTTGTAAAAAGCATTGCTAAGTTAATGTTTTGTTGTAGTGAGGTGATCTGCCTATCCATTCTTCAATCCACTTTTGTTCACTATTTCCATGTCAAACTCTTGCAGCAGCAGTATCCATCTCAGTAATCTCAGCTTAGCGTCCTTTTTCTTTATCATGTACTTCAATGCAGCATATTCAGTGTGAACAATCACTTGGGATCCCACCAGATATGATCTGAATTTCTCAAATGCGAATAATACAATAAGAATTTTCTTTTATGTGGTTGTGTACTTTACTTGGGCGTCATGAAGAGTCCTACTAGCGTAATATATCACATTCAACTTCTTATCCTTTCTCTGGCCCAGGACTGCTCCAACAGGAAAGTCACTCGTATCGCACATGATCTCGAATGGAAGATTCTAGTCTGGAGCTTGGACTATTGGGGTAGAGATCAACGCTTCTTTGATCTTAAGAAAAGCTTCGAGACACTTAGAGTCAAAATTAAACTCGACCTCTTTGCACAGTAGGCGCGTCAGGGGTCTTGCAAATTTGGAGAAGTCCTTGATGAACCGTCTGTAAAACCCAGCATAACCCAGAAAGCTTTGAATATCCTTCACTGTCTTAGGGGTTGCAGCTGAGCCATGCTTTAATCTTTGCCTTGTCAACCTCGATATCCTTCTCGGATATCTTGTGCCCCAACACTATCCCTTCTTGAACCATGAAGTGGCATTTTTCCCAGTTGAGCACAAGGTTGGTATCCACGCACCTGCTAAGCACCCTGCACATATTTGAAAAACAAGAGGAGTAGGAAGAGCCATAGACAGAGAAATTGTCCATTAATACCTCTACCATATCCTCAATCAAATCTGAGAAAATAGAAGTCATACAACGCTGAAATGTAGCAGGAGCATTGCACAATCCAAACAGCATGCGCTAGTAAGCAAAGGTGCCATAATGGCATGTAAAAGTAGTTTTTTCCTGATCATTCGGGTGTATAAGGGATCTAAAAGATGCCGCTATACCTGTCAAGGAAACAGTAATACTTTTTACCGAACAACCTTTCAACCATCTTATCAATAAATGGCAATGGGAAATGGTCTTTCCTAGTGGAGAAATTCAGCCTCTTATAGTTTATACACATCCTATGCCCCATTATGGTTCTAGTGGGTATTAGTTCATCTTTGTCGTTTTTAACTATAGTGATAACCCCCTTCTTAGGAACACAATGCACATGTGAGATTGACTTACTATCAGAAATTGGATAGATAACATGAGCATCTAGCAATTTAAGTATTTCTTTTTTCACAACTTCCTTAAGATTAGGGTTCAGTTTCCTCTAGGGCTCTACGCTAGAATGAGATTCATCCTCTAAGTATGTCCTATGGGTGCAAAAGTTTGGGGATATATCATTAAAAGTATATCCTATAGCCATCCTAAAACGTTTAACCTTAGTAAATAGCATGCTCAATTCATCATCAATCAGAGCATCATTAACAATCATAGGATAAGTAGAATTAGAGCCCAGAAAAGCGTACCTTAGTCCTACAGGAAGTGGTTTCAATTCCACCTTGGGTGCTTTTAGCTCAGATCAATCATCAGTGACTACAGGCGTAGTGCATTCGAGTGCTTGCAGCTCGAGTCTTGGGGTTGAACCTGACATTGGTACGCTCGAGTATAGATCCGCTACTTTATCCTTAAAACACATCTCATCTAGTTCCTCAATCACCACTGAACTCCTAACTGGCTTTGAGAATCTAGTAGCTTCCCATAGTACTCAACTTCCATACTCAAATACCCCTCAGCGGCTGGCTTAGTCAAGGCAACTTGTAGTTGGTCTTTTGCTGCCAACTCCTCTAACAACTCATCAGCTAAAGCGTCCATTTCTTGAATTGAGAACACCTGACCCTCGACCATTGGTTTCTTAATCGCATCTTTGATGTTAAATTTCATCTTAATATTTATATCGAGATTCAGCTCTATCATCCCATTCCTAAGATCAATTGACGCACCTGCTGTGGCCAAGAAAGGTCTCCAAACAGTAAGGGGTCCTTAGGCTCTTCTTCCAGCTCCAGAACAACAAAGTCTGTTGGTATCTCAACTCCTCCCTCCTTCACAGGAAGGTCTTCCAAAATGCCATGTGGGATTCTCACTGACCTATCGGCTTAAACCAATGAGATCTTGCAAGGTTTGTAGTCAACAAAACTTAACATGTTTGCAAATAAAAGAGGCATGAGACTGATTGAAGCACCAAGATCGCAGAGACACTTGCTGAATGATAGGAGTCCAAGCGAGCAAGGGATTGCAAAAGTTCCATGATCACCAAGCTTTTTTAGCACAACCTTCCTCTGGATTATAGCACTAATTTCATGCATCAATACTACCATTTCCTCGACTTCTTGAGTTTTCTCCTTAACCGCTTCTTTCAAAAAATTTTGGTAAGGAGGCATCAACATAAATGCATCTAAGATGGGAATCTTCACCTCAATATCCTTCATCTGCTTGTCAAAAGGGCTTTATATTTCTTAGTCAAATCCTTCTTGAACCTTTGAAGGAAAGGCAATTGGGGTTTGTAAGGTGGTGGAACCAAATGCTTATTCTTCTCCTGAACAGCTGAAGGTGGGTGAGCATCTGAAGCTTTGGATTTGGTTTCAACTTGGTCTGGTGTGTCGAGCGTAGTTTCAGGCATGAGTTTTTCAGCAGGCAGTGGCTTAGGATTAGTTCCAGATCGAGTCTCTAGTTAGGGGGAACCTCTGCGGTAGAATTTTCATCCTGATCCTTGATGAGAGAATGTTCCCCGTCCTGAACCTTACTGTCCTCTGTATCCTTAGAACTCTCTACTCGAATCAGCAACTCACATCCACTTCTGAGAGTGATAGCATTGGCGTGATACTCCTTTGGGTTGGGGATGGCTTTCTCTAGAAGTTGTCTAGTTGTATTTAATGTAGAAGACGATGCTTGCTGACTCTCCACATACTTGAGCCTTGCATTCAGTGTCTTAAACTTGCAGTTGAGCTCATTGTAAGATACGTCAATCTTGGAGTGTACCTGTGCAAACTTATGTGTGACTTCAGAAGCTGATGCTTTCTGTCCTTTAAGTATCTCTTGGAGCAAAGTCAGAACCTCTGGTGGTTGTGTAGCAGTTGTTGGAGCTTGCGCTTCATACCCAAGTGGCATAGTCGGAGTTGGTTGGAAACTCTGGTGATATTGGTTCTTAGGGACAAAAGCTTTGAATTGAACATTTTGGGGTTTGGGTGGGTAGACCTGGTCGTGGAGATTTGCTATGTAACACTCCGGTTTCGAGAAATATGATATGTGATGGTGCATGCGGAGAGGTTTAAAAGAATTAATTTGGCCACCTATGTCACCAAAGTGCACTTATTTTTTCGGTCACTTGTCCAGAGAAAACTCCAAAGTTAAGTGTGCTTGAGCTGGAGTAGTCAAAGGATGGGTGATCTTCCGGGAAGTGATTTTCGGAATCGTGTGAGTGAGGACAAAACACGGGGAAAAATCATGTGGTGATTTGTAGGGTCGATAAAGAAGTCTTTAAAGCCTCCCAGACATACCGTACCGACTTGTCGACCGGTAAGATAGGCCCACGGGTCCAAAGAGGACGTGGAGCCCATTAAGGTGGCGATCAGGGCGTTATATGCTACATTGTTACTCCTATAGGAGAGGTTTGAGTGTTTCTTGTAGTTGTTGTAATGCTTGTGACCCCGCCTTAATTCTGTAAATAACTAACCTCTTCAACCCGATCATCTTCATCGTCTGGAATTTGTTCATTCCTAGTCATGAAGTGAACATGTTTTTGTTGTACCAACAACAGCTTATCAATTTTCTCGTTCAGGGCCTTGTGTTCCTTCCTACTAACTATATCTGTATCTACTATACCATGCAAGGTTCGATCGTAATCCTCATTTTACTGCCCATCTGCTTGTGCTATATTCTCCACTAACTCCCAACCTTCATCCACGTCCTTGTTGAGGAAATTACCATTGCTGGCTGAGTCTAAGTGCCTTCGGATGTTAGGTCGAACACCTCTGTAGAGGTTGCTAAGCAGTGTTTCTGTGGGTAACCATGATGCGGGCACTGTGATTGATAAGTCTTGTAGCGCTCCCATGCTTCAGCAAAAGTTTCATGGCTCTGCTGCATAAAACTTGAGATGGCACTCCGTATCTTTGCAGTGCGAGAGTTTGAGAAGAACTTGCTAAGAAAAGCAGTCTTGCAGTCATTCCAAGAAGTGATAGATCCTTATGGTAAATGCTTCTCCCAAACGTGGGCTTTGTCTCTTAGAGAAAATGGAAACAACATCAATTTAAATGCATCCTCACTAACTCCATTGAGCCTTTGTAGTCCACAAGTGCGCTCGAACTCGTTCAAGTGATCAAGAGGGTCTTCAGAGGGTAGTCCATAAAACTGCCTGTTTTGGATCATAGATAAGACTGCTCTTGATCTCGAAGTTGTTGTTCGGGATAGTAGGGATGCACGATCCCATGTCTCTGGGTATGAGTGCTTGGTGCATCTCCATCTTCGATTATTCGTGGCCTCCTCTGTTAAGGTTGGTTGACAAGATTATTGTCTGCGTCCGCAGGAAGTTGGTGTGTGTTCGAGCTTGTTGGCGGATCCATTTCAGTAGAATCTTCTGGTGCACTATGGAGTTGGTTTTTCTGCGGTCTCAACTCATGTGGAAGTTGGTGAATATTGTCAAGAGATTGGAGAAGGTTATGACTCCCCTGTGAACGTGTCTGCATACAAAGCGTGAACTCGACTCGAGCAGTAGGGTCCAGCTGTATTACTGAATGTCGAAATCACCTGAAATAGAATAACAAAGACAATAGCACAGGTGAGTAAGTAACAAGAAACAAAAAGAACTTGAGCTTAGAAAGTTAACAATCCTAAATGTAACTAGCCGAAACCCATTTGACAGCGGCGCCAATTTGATAACAAGATTTTACTATCATATTCAAATCCTATTGTACTAACATGTTGAAGTAGCACAAAAGGTGTCAAACCAAATGGAAGTGTAGCTATCAAGCAGGATGTAGTTAAATACTCTAATTCAAGCCAATCAGATTGAATTCCTTCTAACAACCTAAATTAGATTTTGAGCATCAATTATGTTGAACTTAAAAGTAAATTAAACAAAAGATAGTAAACAGCGTGAAAACAAAGCAAAGCAGCAAATAGCAAAAGGTAATAAAAATAAATCAAGCACAGGGTGAGAAAACATGTTTCTAAGGATTTAGTATCATGGATCAGCATGACTCTTAGATCAACTAGGCGCTTGACAACACTCATTAGAGCTAATTTCTAGGCCACGAGAACACAAAACAATGAATCCACTCTCGTGGTAAACAAACTCGATCAAGCTATTAACATACCCTATCACCATAGGCGTTTGATAATTTAACCGGCATGAGTGATCAACTCGTTTAGAGCCAATTCACACCTTAGACATTCGATCCTTCGAGCTAAGCGTGTGAATATCTGAAGTGGTTTGATCTGACGTTCTACCAAACACCTATCAGGTGCTAGAACATCCCAGAACAAGCTTTAGTTGTTCAGAATGAAACTAGCGTTAACAGCACCAAATCAGACAAGATCTAAGCATTCCTAACCTCAAGCAACCTAGAAAACCTAAGATCCATACCAACCTAACTCATCCTCAAGAGCCCTAGATAACTGCTCAGAACTCATGAATTTAACAACAGGCGTAAAATCATTACCAAATAACATTAACAATAAACTCGGACAAGAATTGAAATCAGCGCTAAATGTAAACTGAATTTCATAAAATAACTTGAAAACTCAAGGTTTTGTTCTGAGATTACAAATAGCTAAAAAGTCTGCTTGCACAAAAAATAGTTGTAAGAAACTAAGGTCCTCTTTCGAATGGGAAAACTAAATACTTATACTAAATTTGGTACAACCCTAAGTTGAATTTGGCCCAATAGAACAAGCCCACAGTGCAGTGGATCTCGAAAAGAAGACTCGATCCAACGCTGAAAAAGGCCCATCAAATGTATGTTTACAGCCCAAGTTATACTCCACTCAATCTGCAGCTCAAACGGCAACTAAGCGAATGCCTAAGGCTCCATGAATAGTCCGAGTGCATCTCGAGTCTAAATGTGCTCGACGACGTCTTGAGTGTGAGTATGCTCAACAACAACTCGAGCATGTGTAAGCTCGAATGCGTCTCGAGCCTCTCATGAAGTTGGAATGATCACCTAACGATCTTCAGCTCCAATAACACTCCAAGTTCTGCTTCCTTACTCCTTAGCTGCTCAGCGCTGAGAATGCTAAGTTTTAGCACTTTCAGTACCTGAAAATTCATCAGATGCAATGTGTATGCTAATGCATATGAATGAGACTATTTCGACTCTAAAATGGTGATAATGCAGTAGAAATGTATGCGGATGCTAGCTAAATGAGGCTCTTAAAGCATGCTAAAAATGTGTATATCAGTTGTGAGAATACAAGAATCAGAAGCAAACTTATGGTTCCAGGTTCAATATGGTGCAAAGATGAAACAGTCAGAAAAACTTGATTTTCATTACTCTTCATGAGACATGCTTTCATAAACAATGACTGTATCACAACTTTTATGGGTTATAGAAACTATGTGGATATGTCTTAGAAGGATTCAGAGTATTTTTAGTTTTGAGATAGATATGCTTTCCAGATGGCTTTGACGGATGATGTATGGGGCTCATGAAGTCAAAAAGAGTATCATCTCTTCTCTCAAAATTTGAAGTCGTCTTGTAGGCGATGACATATTTGATATTGCTATGTAAATCGGAGGTGGTGATTGCATAAGATTATCTGAAAGTAATAAAGATGATGACATTTCAAAGATTAACATTAAAAAGATTGCAAATTAGAGATGTTGATTGCATTAAAAGAATTTTCTCAAGAATTATTATGTGTATAGCTCTTTTCTGTCAAAGGGTGATCTCAACGCGATACTCAACATATGTAGTTGCCAAGAACGTGACATTACTATTGATAGACAGATTTTTATGTCTATTTTATGCAACTCTATTGTACAATAGGTATCAGTTCATCTCTGTGTATAGCAAGCAATCAAGATTCATTCAACCTATCTAATCCAAGCCAATTCAATAGCAATAATTCTATCACAATCATGAATAAGCAAAATATAAAACATATATCAAACTAAAAAAAGGATACAAAGACAACCAAGAAATAAGCTAAAAACAGAGTATAACAAATGCGAATAACAATTGGATGAAATGGGTTCTCGAGGATCTCGGTCAACAATCGAGACATCACCAAGGGGTAATCTCTAGACAGGAAACAATCAATTTCATTCATTCTCATGACATGAAACTCAACTCAGAAAATAATCAAATTCGATTCTCATCAGTGATTATATGCTAAGAGATATCCAAAACGGATCTAATCATCCAAAATAGCATAAACAAGGAAAAAGAGAGAGAAAGGAAAACATAATCTTTTCTAGATATGGAAAAGTGACATAAAAACTGCATAGTTTTTTTTGTGAGCTATAAGGGTATTTATAACCCACTTACATAGTTAACCTAATTGGTCAAACTGACTTAAAAATCAAAGAAATGAAATAAAGTGTGGCACTCGCAAGTGGAATCTCGAGGTGTGGATTGGAGGTGCGCTCCTTTCTTTGGTCAAGCCCAACACTCGCAGGTGGGTTCTGAGGCGGAACTTTGAGGATCGCTTGTCTCCAAAAAGGTGGGAGCTAGCATCCACCGGATCAAACTCCAGTCAACACTCGCAATGGGAACTGTCAGGCTAAATATCCTAAAATGATGGAAATGCTATGTACATGGATACAAAATGACCTTAAATATGGTCCTAAAAAGCGGTAGAAACCAGACATATCAACTATCTCCAGACAAGGACCTCGTATTGTCTTAATCAAGATATTGTGTCCTGTAACTAGGAAACGTGTCTTAGCCCAAAAGGTCTGGCATATTGAAGGACATTCTCTCTCTGTAGCTGAGTTGGAACATATTACCACTCCAATAATGCCAGAACTCACTGAAGCCCCTTTCTGGCTCAAGTTTAAAGGCTTGCCTTTGCAGTTTTTCACAGCTTAAGCTCTTGAGCCTATTGTAAGTATTGTTGTTACTCCACTCTACCTCCATCCATCCACATCCAACCTGCTTGACATCGAAGGTTCTAAGGTGTTTGCAATTGCTGGCATCACCACTCTTCTCCAAGAGGAGATTAATGTTCAATGTGATAATGAGGTAACTCGCACGGTTGAGGTCTCTTGTCTGTGGCTCCCTCCCGCTTGCTCCTTTTGCAGTGAAATTGGTCACTTGTTGAAATGATGCCCCACTGCTCTAGTAACGTGCCTTAATTGTAAATCAACTACTCACTCTGGTGATGTATGTATTTGATTTTATTCCGCTAAGCAACACCGTAAGCCCAAAAGGAGCTCTTCAAGGAAAAGGAAACATCGATCAACTACACCAAAGCCTGAGGCAACTCCTTCCATTCTCTCTGCTACTCCTCAACTTAAGGATGTTAATGTGGTAGTCGATTTGAGTAAGAAGTCAGTTCCAGCTTATCCTTCTCTGAAAGTGAAGATTAATTGTCGCTTTAGCAAGACTAACAAGCGCAACTCCTCAGCATCCTCTTCAGACTCTGAGTCTATAGAGGGTTCCTCTTCTTCCAAATCTCCCATTGAAGAAGATGACAACCCAGCTGAGAGTTCCCAATTCATTAGAGTGCTTTCTAATAAACAACTTCGACTTGAGTGCAGTGCCCTTCAGAAAGGCAAGGCACAAAACTTCACATGCTAACTTTTATGATGATTGGGTTCTTTAGTTGGAATTTTGTGATTTTAATCATAGTGTCAAGAGAAGGAAATTTCAGACATGGCTAAGACAGACAAAGCCATTTTTGGTAGTTTAGTAGAGACTCGGATACAGCAACATAAAGCAGCAAAGTATGTCGTGGCTATATTCCCTAGCTGGAATAAGACTACAAATTATGAGTTTGCCAGACTTGGTCATATTTGGGTTTTATGGAGTCAAGATGCCAAGCTGACCATTTTTGTAAATTAGAACAAATGATAACTTGCATCATTACCCTGTCAGACAATACTCGTGAGATAGTTGTGTCTTTTGTTTATGCCCGGAATTTCAGATTTGCCTGCTAGTCCTTGTGGAGTGAGTTTGATTTGTTGTCCTATGACAACATTATCGGTGCGAGGCCATGGATTTTATTAGGTGTCTTCAACCACACAATCCATCCATATAAGCATTCAAGTGGAGGTACTAGAATTTATAGGGGTATGGAAGAGATCCGCTTATGTTTTCAATCTGTAAACTTGCAAGACATGTCAATTCGAGGAAGCTTATTCACCTAGTGGAACAAATAGGACCAGAATCCCATCGTCAAGAAGTTAGATCATGCTTTAGTTAATGATCCTTGGCAGTTTGGCTTTCTTGTGTCTTACGCTCAATTTGACCAATCAGACTTTTCGGACCATTGCCCAGTTTTCATCAAGTGCGGTAAAGAAATTCACGCTCGTCACCATTTTATGGTCTTGCACTTCCTTCTGCAGCATCATGACTTCCTTCCAAAGCTTGCTGACTTTTGGCATCACACTACCATATTAGGCACTGCACAGTTTTTGCTTGCTAGAAAGCTCAAGCAATTAGGAAAATTATGAAATCTCTCAATATACGCCACTTCTTGATATGTGTAATTTTTGATGGTTTTAGAGTCTTATTTTAGGTCACTTTACACTTATCTAGCTAGACTTTTTTTGCAATTAGGTCCGTTTAGATTGGTTTTGCATTCTTTGTATTTGCATTTGGAGTTTTGGAGTTAATCTAGGAAAAGAAGCAAAAAATGAGCAAAACTGGAGCTAAGGAGAATTGAAGTAGCTACTGGAACATCTAAGTCAAGAATGATCGTGCATCCTTGGATAGCTGCCTCGCGGATCGCAGGGCGAGGAATACCCAGAATGCTCAACAAAGGCCGCCTCGGTGACTTACCTCAATTTATCTGCTACGAGGGAAGACCAAGACCCATCTCTCTTCATATCAAAGATCACACTCGAAGCCATAACTCAACCAAGAACCATGAGGACACAGACATGAAGCACTCCTCGGTGTCTAAGCTCGCGCAAGGTCACCGAGGATAGTTTTACTGACCGCCTGGTTGACTGACTTAGGTTGGTTTGACTATTAGGGTTACGCAATTAACCTTATAAATACCCCCTTAATGACTATTTTATAGAATCATCTGATGTTTAGCTGAAAAACTCTCTCTATTTTATTGTTGCTTTCCTTTATGCTTGTTTAAGGTTTGTACACTTTTAATGATTATTGATTGAATGAATTAGTATTGCTTTGATCTTCATATTTTCTTCTTGCAAATTTATTAAGCTTTTATTTTACTTATGCAATCTAGATCTTCCCCAATCCTCCGCCCTCACAAAATTAGGAGCGAGTAGATCCCTTTGGATCTCGAGGATGGGGAGATCGGAGGTGAATCTGTTGATTCCACCGCCTAGCTATCCGATCTAAACTCTGATCTCTTCAGGTAAGGCTAAGCTTAATGTTGATCTCTCCCTGATCAAGAGAGATCTGATTCGGGTCGTGACGGAAGGCTAGCACTAATGGGAACAGAGACCATGTGCCTTGCTAGTGATGGCTTGATCCCTCGAAAAGAGATCTAGCATGTGGACAAGTTGGGTTTTGCTTTATGCGTATGGTTTGGCTTGATCACGGCGAGAGTCGGAATGGATTAGCCGATCCGGATTGATATCTTCACCGTGATAGCGAGCCGATCTAGCCAATATCCAGGTCTAGAGATCACCCAAAGAATCATGCGAGTGGGATCGGCGAGTTTGTCGCCGATCAACCTCTATATCCTCTTGATCCTTTCTCCTTGAATAGCTTAAACCCTATTTTGCATTTTTTACTCTGTTTTTATTGCATTCCTCTGTTTATCAAATTTTGAATTATGTTCTGTTTTTGTCTTTAGTCTATTTTGTTCTATTTGCTAGTTTGCGAGCTTATAATATTTTTAGGATCCATCATTGTGATAGGATGCTAGATTAACTTGAACTAGGATATGGTATTAGATAGGTTGTTTACAAGCACTTCTGAGTATTGGTTCGACAACCCCATTTACTTACCCTCATACTCTATGATTTTATAGAGGAATCGTAAAAATCCTTTTATCACTTCTCTAATCTGGAACAGAGAGCTAAAGATACTCATCGAATCCTTCTCTCCGCTCAGGCTAGGCTGCTTAACTCGCCTTCAAACCACCTCGCAAAGCTTAAAATGAAGCAAGCTTCAAACTGGATGCAATTGGCTTCCGCAAAGGAAAATTTTTTGTACCTACGCTTTAGACTCAAATGGATTGAGGACATTGATATGAATACCTCCTATTTTTAGAGCTATGGCCACTTGTAAATCAAAAAATCAGATTCACCACCTCCTAGACATTTCTGGAAATCATATTGAGAAAGATGCTGACATTAAGTTTCATTGTGTTGACTACTACATGGCCCTTCTAGGTACATCGGAGCATCGAAACATGGACATGTTTTATCTTTTCCAGTTCATGCCTTTCAAATGCACTCAAGCTCAGAGTGATATGTTAGATGCGGATATTACTGATCTGGAAATTTAGAATGAGTTTTTATCTCTTATTCGTACAAAACTCCTAGTCCGAATCGGTTTACCGGCAAGTTTTTCAAAGCTATGGGAGTGTAGTAGTACGAGGTCACTATTACAGTGAAGAAGTTCTTCTCCTCTGCAAAATTCTAACACAATGGAATGCGACAGCCATCTCCATAATTCCGAAGCATATTGGAGCAGATAGGATCACTGAGTTTCGACCCATATCATGTTGTAAGGCTTTCTATAAAGTGATCTCAAAACTATTAGCGAGGAGACTGCAAGCCATCTTACCGGAATTGGTTTAAAATAAATAATCAGGGTTTGTTAAGGGTCAATTGGTGGTTGAGAATGTGTTGTTGGCCTCAGAACTGGTACAAGGTTTTGGAAACTGAATATTTCAGTTAGGGGATTATTGAAGGTCGATTTATGGAAGGCGTTTGACTATGTGGATTTCGTTTCCTCTCTTTTATGCTAGGTGAGGCTAGTATACCTTTGAACTTTACAAATTGGTTGGAGCAATGGTTCACTACTACTTCCTTCTCCGTTAATATTAGTTGGGAACTGTGTAATTTATTTAAAGGCGCTTGTGGTCTGAGACAAGGTGACCCCTTGTCTCCAACACTCTTTGTGACAGTTATAGAAACATCTCCTTTACACCTGATATGCGCAAGGACAGATTGGATACCATCCATTGGGCTTGGATCCATTGATCTCCTACCTTGCCTTTCCCGACGACTTTATGATCTTCTTTAATGGTATGCTCCTCAATATAGGATATATCGGATACTCTAGACAAATTTTAATCAGCTTCAGGTCTAGTAATGAATGAGGATAAGTCAAAGATGTACCTTACAGGTATTCCTACGGATCAGAATCAAGTGATTCAATCGCTAGGGTTCCAGACTAGCTTTTTCTCTGTGAGGTATCTTGGATTGCATCTTCTCAACCGTAGACTCTGGAAAGCCAAGTACTCACCTCTTATTGACTCCATTACATGGAAGTTTAAGAATTGGACTACCAAGTTACTCTCCTTCTTCGATAGATTATTGTTCATCACGTTGATTATCTATAGCTCTCTGAACTTATGGTCTGTAGCTTTTATGATTCCCAAAGCATGTTTAAGACAGATTGAAACAATGTACAACTCCTTCTTATGGGGCGGTGATATCTCCAAAAGAGCTTCAGCCAAGGTAGCTTGGAAATTTGTGTGTTGTCCTAAAAGATGAAGGTGGTTTGGGATTTCGTGACATTGTCACTTCTACTGTTCAGACTCCTCTAGCTACTCATCACGAGAAGTGGATCATTGTGGGTTGCGTGGACTCGAAACACATGCTTTAGACACAGGAATTTTGGTCTGCAACACCTAACCAATGCGATTCATGGATTTGGCAGAATTTTTTTAAGATTAGGCACTTTTCAAACGGTTAGTTGGTTGTGATATTGGTGATTAAAATACTTGCAGCTATTGGTTTGATGATTGGTGTCATTTGGTTCCTTTTATTGACTTTGTTGGTGAAAAAGGCCCTTGACGAACCGGCATAGTGCGAGATGCAACTATATTACAAGGTACGAAATCCTCAGGTTGGATCCTTTCGTGTGCAAGGACTAGGAATCAATCTCTACTGCTCTTGAGAGAAACGATCCTAAACATTGCACTCCCTTGAGCATCTCATGGTCCAATTGTTACACATGGGGTCGAGAGGCTCTCGTACTTGCAAATTTAGCATTCATGTAGGCTGATGAGAAACAAGACTTGTACATGAACAAAAGCATTGGGTCATTGGTATCTGGTAGCCCTGTAACAAAACGGATATATGGCCTTTTCAAGAGAATTCATATCCATATCCGGGATATCTGTTATATTTTGATTCATATTCGTATCCGAAATTACGGATATCCGTACTTAGTATATCCGTGAAAAATCCAGATATCCGCGGATATATCCATATCCGTTTTTTTTTTCTTTTTTTTTTCAAAAAAACCTGCTTTCGGTTATGTAATAAGCAAATAAAACAAAACTAAATTAATAGTTTAAGAAAATCAAATGTATTATAATCCATTACACCTTGGCAGAGAACTCAAAAGATGAGTTTAAATCAACTTTATTCATATAACAATTAGAAAAGAAGAGGCAACAAGTGCAGTTGAACCAATGTCCATGATAATAGCTTGGTTGTATTGCGGAAACAAATCAAATTTGCTACATTAGACCTTGTTGTACCCTGAAAACAAGCAAGACAAAGACACCAAAAGAAATTAGAAACTTTCAATCAATTAACATAAAAGAGTAAAGTAAAGAACATACAACAAAAATATCAATATTTGTGAGAAGCTAACATTAGAAAAAAACCAACAACAACAAACAAAGTCCAACATCAAAAGCCACGAAAGAAACATGATCTTTCTATTCAAAGCAATCAACATATTTCTTTTATGTAAATAAACAGCTTGTCTGATGTTCTAAGTAAACTCAACACTGCAACCACTGGGCAATGGGCATAAACATTTGTATATATCAACATTAACCACCGCATCATCAAGATATCTTGCTTAATTTTTTCAATTAGTTGAACATTCACTAATAATGATTCACTTTCAAGTAGTTAATTATAGGCTTATTAAGTTGTAACAAGAATCACACTGTAAGAAAATTCTAAACCTTCGAGACATGAGGAAGCTCTTAGTTGTTGATGTCTTCGGATAATAACTCTGATTGCACCTTTCGTTTGTAAATGAGAGGACCTTGAATCGATTCTAGACATGACAAGTTCTTAAATAAAACAACCAAGACAAACGAATCTCAGAAATTTAGTTTCGTTTCAAATCAAAAACCTAAGATGTTCAATAACAATTTATACAGAGAAACAAAGAAGCTCATACCTGAGTCTAGAGAGCAGAGTGATAGATTTCACTAACAAGAAGAACTTTGAAGCATCTATAGAGTAGAGGGATAGATTACGGTAAGAAATTCGAAGAAATTGAAGTGTAGGTTTAGATGCTTTTTTTTCTTTCGGCCGTTAGTTTGAGCCGCAGAGTCTGACTCCATAAGTGACATACTGATATTATTGGACTTATGGGCTTTAATTAATTAATGGCAAAAATTCTAAGGCAAAAATATTAATAGTGGGTTTTAAGAGCATATATATCACTGAATCCTACTAGGTGTTCATAAAAAAATAAAATATTAATAATATTAAAAAAAATTTAAAAAAAACAAAAACAAAAATGCTGACCAATCAGGGTTTGCTACGTGGCGAACCCGCCTCTTGCAGGCTGTTACTAGCGAACCTAGTTCTTCATTTTTTAATTTTTTTTCTTTTTTGTCTAGAAACCTGGGCTAAGAACCCTTTAAATTCCTTGATGGGCATGCTTTAATGGGCTACACAAGTTACAAAGACCCAAATATCCGGATATATGGCCTATATTTTTTATTATTCGTATCCGTACCCACCAAATACTCAAATTTATTATCCGTATTCGTTTTGTCTAGATATTCGTTTTTCGAATCAATTTTCGGATATAGATCGGATATTTGGCGGATACGGATATTTATTCTCAGGCCTAATAAGTTCTCTATAGGAATTCCAAGCACTCATTTACATTTTGGGTGGCTCACCTAGATAGACTCCCACTCATAAGTACATTAGCGAAATGGGGAGTCACGGCATAGCACAATTGCTTGTTCTACGCGTGCTTCGTTGCAACTATACTTAAGAAGTCTAGAATTTTGTTCTTACTAAATTAGGTATGACTCACTTCATATTCCATGACTGGAACTCCATGATATCTTGGCTTATTGGCAAAAAGCTGGTCTCTCATCTACCTTAAAGAAATTTGCAATTCAATCTACAATCTACAATATTTGGAATCAGAGAAACTCTTGACTCCACACGAGCACAACCATCTCTTCGACTACTCTTTCTTCTTTGATTGATAGAAGTATCAGATATGCTCTTCTTGCAATTCGGTATACCAAGGATAGAGCATGCCTCCTCTCCAAATGGTTCACTTACTCTTAATGTATTCATAAGGTAGAAAGTTATCTACTGTTTTGATGAACTCTTTGTCTGTTTAATTTTTTGAGACAAAAGTCTCGGCTAGTTTAGGATTCTAACTTTTGTAACTACGAACATTCGCTTTGATAATATATTTACAGTTTATCGAAAAAAGAATCTAAATGGGTTAAATAAGTTTAAGTAAGTTTAAATAGGTAAAAATAAATGGGTATAAAGATAAATGAGTTTATATTTAAATGATGTGAGTTTTATATAGGTTGGGTTTACTCAAATTAACAACCATGTGATTGACAAAAACAAAGAATTCATTCTATTAGGGCTAACGATCTATTTCCTCCTCCCCGAACTATCAGATATAGCAGCATAAACACCTAAAGTTTAACTGTTAATTTACTTGCACACAAAACCAAAATTAAAACTCTAATTTCATCCAAATTATCGTATATAATTCTAAGAACACCCACCATCTTAATTGGACATAAAACTAAATTCAAAATTAAACCAATCTTAAACAACTATTGACTTAGACCCGATTAAATTTAATCAACCCTGTTTAACAATTTTTTTTGCAATTTTGTTTAACTGCTAACGCAATACATCGATAATTCAATTTCAGTTAAAATTGAAAGTAGCTATTGAGTTTTGTGGTGATGGAATCGATAGAGAATGCCTTAGTTGTTGGAAATGTCAATCTTAAAAGTCGATATAGTTTGTGGTGAAATCACTCACGATTTGTTTTGGTAATGACTGACTTATGCTCTGTTTTGAGAAACTGATTTGGTTTTAGTTTAGTTCATGGGTCAGTTCATTAACGTTTATGTCATATTTCATGAAAAATGCAAATATTAAAAGATTAATGAGATTAAACAAAATCCTAGTTCATGGTTCAGTTTTGTTCATGGTTCAGTTCTATTCGCTTATGTTTGTTGAAAATGCAATAACAACAAGATTGCTTCAGTTCTGTTCGCTTCTGTTCATGGCTCATGGTTCAGTTCTGTTATACTTGATTTCGGACACAAGATTGCTTCAATTTCTGGAAATTTATGCAACTTGGACTGGGGTTCTTTTTCTTTTTTTTTGTCAAACAACTGGGGTTCTTAAGTTTTGAAATTTAGCCATTTTTACGGAGAAAGGAGAGGAGACGAATCGATAATGTTGGGCTGGGTTTTAAAATCGCTGAGGTTTTGGTTATATTTGTTTCGCTTTGAGTAAACCGTTTAGACCAACACAAACCAGCGTGGGTGGAATTGGGTTTCGAACTTTCATGATGAATGGAATTAGATTGTTAGTCAAATTCAGGTGGTTCTGCGTTTACCGTTATTTTTGTTATCTTTTAATATCGTTGTTTATACATCTATAACAGGCCAGGCCTAATTGATCTTTCTAGAAATTGTCAAACTAGGCCACCGGCAGGCCCATACAGACCCAAACAAGATTCTTAACTAGTAAGTGAAAATTGGAACATGCTTCACTTTTGGGAACCCAAGTCATTACATTTGCTCCGCACAACCTTCACCCATGGACATCGAAACGAAAGGCACTGCAGGTAGGTAGAGATGTTCTCTGCCTCCAAGATCCAGAACGAAATGTGAGCATGATTCTTCAGTGTTTCTTTTCCTCAGGATCTGCACTGTCCTTTGAACTGAAGAGCATTAAACTCGTATGCCATAGCTCATGGAAATTTCCTGCTAACCCATATTGATTCATAGGAACTCATAGTAAAGTCAGGGAAGAGTGGCCGATCTGTTTTAATCTAGCAATCTTTGTTATAAGCAAAGCAAGACCCAAATCTACTAACCAAGTAACTGTATAAAGGACTTCATGTTAACCACATCTTCTTTTGTTGTTGGATGGCTAGGTGGCTTCATAAGCTTCCAAAGCCCGGTGGGATGTCGATTTTTCACTCGGACATTCTCTTTTCTATTGCCATAGATTCTCTCACACTCTGGGTATGGCTTCACGTATAAATTATAAAATCTCTTCGTGCTTGGTTTTATCAAACCTTTCAATCCAATATCACAGCCAAGCCCGCCTTTCAGTTTCAAGTAATCAATGACATTGTACCGTGGAATAATCTGCTTCTGGAGATTAACCCCTAGATACTCTGGCACATCAGATAAGCAATTGATATGAAATCCCATTCCTTTTGTTAAAAAATCAATCTTCTTCTCTATTTCCTCTATCTCATATAAGATCACCCTTGGCTCTTTCCACACAACCTTAAATGCATCTCTTCGAATCAACCCGTACTTACATAAACAATCAACTCTGAGTTTCACTTTAAACCCAGCACGAAATGCTCCCTCACAAAGAATACTAACTCTGATCACTTCTCGACATTTCAAAGTATTAATCAACTCCAAACACCGTGGAAGCTCCCCTAACTCCAACCCAAGGACTCTAGGTTCTCTGACAATCTCTTTCTTTATATCATCGTTTCTAAACCCCATCTTCTTAAATTCATCAAGCAATGGCTTAAGTCTGGTCTCAGTACCAATCCCTAGAATTTCAGGAAACACGTAGAAGAACCTCTCAATGTTCTCTCGAGGAACGTCGATTCCAGCCAAAAAATCAATCTTCCGATGAATTTCAATCTCATTGACTAAGAGAACTCCAGGGAATACACTCAAAATCCTACTCACAGTACTATCACAAAACCCTAAACCCTTCAAAACCTTCGTGCATTCATAAAACTTATCTGGACCAATCCCAGTTCTACTAGAATGTTCAAGGACGCTCTTCATCGCGGAAGACGAGACTCCATGTTTACCACATTCAGCGAGAGGAACTCTCCATTTCCTCAGGAAGTCCGATCGCAGAACATTAGGGCAATCGCAAATCAACGAAACGAGTGATTTCTGAGGGGTTTTCAACGACAGCAAGATACCGAGAGACCTTTCAGTCTCCAATAAATCCGAATTCAAGAGGAAATTGTTTCTGGAGAGGAAGTGTTGGAGACAAGAAGGAGAGAAGCCATACCTCTGAAGGAGATTAGCGAGCAAAATATGCTTCCTGTAGTGCGATTGATTGACAGGTGAAAGAATCCGTGAAGAGTGATTTGCAGATAGTGATTGAATCTGGTGGCGTAGGGTTAATGTGTAGGCACGAAGATTGATGAAAGTTTTAAGTTTTGAGGCCATTCCGATTGAGCTTCGACTTTGACGAAGCAGGAAGAAACAATGGTGTGTAATATTTTCTCTTTGATATTTATTTCTTTGAAAATTTGTCATATTTTCTGGTAATTACCACTAATTACTCATTGCACAAAAAAATATTACTCAATAGGATTTTTTTTTTCTTGACATAATAACTCATTAAATTTTATTGGCTCTGTTTATCAGAGATAAAGTTCATTATAAAAGGAAAGAAGCTTCGATTGTAACGATGGATTCACTTTAGATTTTAGACTTTCTTCAATAGTATAATCTCCTTTTCCGAAGTTCTTAATTTTCCCGCACTTTCTCAACCCAAAAGAAGACCTTTTCTTCCAAGAAAATGAGATGGGAGAGGGTTCAACAAGTGGCTTTTGGTGATAATTCTTTCGGGCCTGGAAAGAGATGGGGACACACTTGTAACGCCATTAAAGGAGGCAGATTTCTCTATGTATTCGGTGGCTTTGTCACAGACGATTGCTTAACCAATCAAGTTCATTTGTTTGACGTTGGTCAGTATATCCATGGAAAAATGTCGTTTTTTTCGTTTCTACAAGGGTTTTAATGTGCTTTGTTTCTCTTAGTGTTTGCAGAAAGCTTCAATCTTTGTTTGATCTCTGTTTCGAAGTTTGTTTGATTTCTAGGGTTTTCTCTTCTTTTCCTATTTTGTTGCAAATCTTGATATTTTTCCTTCAGAGTATATTTTCTGTTTGATTCTTTGTTATACCGTATTTGAATAAATATGATTCTTTTTGAGAAATTAAATTTTTACATTTGATCGAATGCTGTTGTGTTGATTTTTTGTGGTTTACTTACTCATATACCTGGTTGCAAGATCACTTCATTGTTGAAACAGTCTCATTCAAGGCAATTGTGTTGCAGAAACACAGATGTGGACTCAGCCTGTAATCAATGGCGTACCGCCATGTCCGAGGGACAGTCACAGCTGTACCACAGTTGGGGATAACCTTTTTGTGTTTGGTGGTACTGATGGGACCAAGCATCTTAAGGATCTGCACATTTTAGATACTTGTAAGCTCTTTCATCTCTTCTTTTCTTGTCTGGTTAGATCAAGAGAATGCTTGTGCTAACTGTACCCGGTATGAGGTTTTTGAGTTAAATCCAATTGGTTTTATCAGAATGTTTCTCATTTTTTGTGTGGTAGCTTCACATACTTGGATTTGTCCGGATACTAGAGGTGAAGGACCTGGGGCAAGAGAGGCTCACAGTGCAGCACTCGTTGACAAACATCTTTTCATATTTGGCGGCTGTGCGAAATCTTCTTATTCAGATGATGAAGTATTGTATAATGACCTTTACATACTTAACACAGGTATACTGCTTTAGGTTGCTTTTTTAGTTTCCATGTCAACCTTCTTCATATATTATTTATGATTAACTGGTATAGTACTCGAGAGATTTGAGGATGAGCCTTCTTCGTACTGACTTCGCGTGTGTGCAGTTACATTTACATTGGATATTAGCTTCTGTTAGCCACAATATGCATGATATATTTACATTAAAAATTGTTGTCATCTCCATGGGCGTAAATTGAAATGGTTTTAATCTCGTTTAGAGACTTTAGAGTGGAAACGTGCTGTAACAACTGGGAAACCGCCCTCTGCTAGAGATAGTCACACTTGCTCAACATGGAAGAACAAAATCATTGTAGTAGGTGGTGAAGATTTGGATGACTGTTATCTCGCCGATGTTCATATCCTTGATACAGGTGCTACAAGCATCTTTTAAGCACGTTTTGTTTTATGCTTGTGTGTGTATGTCTTCTGATATTCTGATTCTGTATTTTCAGATAACTTTGTGTGGAAGGAAGCGAAAACTTCAGGGCAGTTGTTAACACCTCGAGCTGGTCATGTCACTATTGCACTTGAGAGGCACTTCTTTGTATTTGGAGGATTTACGGAATCTCAGTACCTCTATAATGATCTCTATGTTCTTAATCTGGGTATATAACCAAGACCTTCGTTAATAATAAGTTTTTTTTTCCCCATATGTCTTTTGATATTAAAATAACTATTATTGTTGGTTTGTCTCTGTAGAAACGGCTGTATGGTCCAAGGTAGTTGCCATGGAAGAAGGGCCATCTCCGAGATTCTCTTGTGCAGCGATTTCTTTAGATCCTTACAAAGCTGGTTCGTTTTTCTTTGTTGGTGGCTGCAATAAGAATCTTGAGCCGCTGGGTGACATATTCTACTTAAACACAGGTTTGTTATGAGTTATGACCTTTTGGTTTTACCCCGATTCTTCCATATCTGTAGCAAATTTGGTTTTGCAAGGTTGCTAATTACCCTCCTGATCTTCTTTGCTTATGGCTGATAGAAGGTGAATACAGTGTCAAATCTGATGAAGCTCCAGGTCAGTTGTCTCTAAGGAAACAAATGGAGCTAAAATGCCAAAGACAGAAACTAGCTGTGACCAGAACCAATATTGATCAAGGTTTTGTCAACACGAAACTTTTATGTGAATCGAGATAACATTGGAAACAGGAGAATATTTCATTTACTGTGTGTAAGAAATCATTCAGTTGTATTGGTTTTCTTGTAGGAAGAGAGAATCCTTTGAAAACTGGCCTAACTGAGCACGGAAAACCAACTTTTGAAGCCAAGCTTAGTTTAAGCGGCCCTCTCGGACACACTATAGAAACAGTCATTGATGGACAGTTGCTTCATGGTGTTTTGTTGTCAAACAGACAGAGCCCTGTTCAAATATTTCCAAGCTTTAGTAATAGGCAAGTGTTAGTTATTATTTCTACTTTTTTTATCAGGTTATAGTTTATCTTTTGGCGCATTTGTTCTAAAGCCTGGTTATTAGCAGGAAAAAGTCTGCTATGTCAAGAGGCAATTGTGATCGTCGAGCAAAGATGCCATTAACTTTGAGCAAGGATTCAGCTAGTTGTAGCCAACTAGCTAATCCTATAGATCCTTCTAATGATGCCAACAAGAAGTGTGCCGATTCAAATGATATGGACACACCTATAATTGACACTCACGCTGATGTGGTGAGACCACAGGAGATAGGATCAGCTCCTGCTAAAGATCAAGAAGCTAGTAGTAGCCAACAAGTTAATCCTATCGATCCTTCTGATGATGCTAACAAGAAGGATGCAGATTCAAATGATATGGACACAGCTATGATTGATACTTCCACTGACATGGTGAGACCACAGGAGATGGAAACAGCTCTTGCTAAAGATCAAGAAGCTACTAGTAGCCAACAAGCTAATCCACATGATTCAGAAATCGCTGCTGTTAAAGATCAAGATGTTTCTCAACTCGATACGGTATACCATTTTCGCCAACAACTTTAACTATTTGCAATGATTATGTTGCTTACCAGAGTTTGTAAACTGAATACTTTGCAGGGAATTGTGAACAATGAGCCATCACCGGTTACTCCTGCTCGGGGTAATGCAGAGCCATTGAGAAATGAGACACCAACAGATACTGCTAAAGCTGAGCCTGGAGGAGATTCATCGCCACAAAACCAAGGTGGTTTCTGAGCGAACATGATTTAACAGGTCCCTTTTTAACAATTGAGTAATACGTCTAACTTGTTCTTTGGATTGAACAGATGAGGGAACAGTTGCTGCAGAAGATGCAAAGGCAGAGCAAAAACCGCAACTTCAATAGTAGTGTCAATAATAGGAGGGATCTTTTTGGGGGTTGTACAGTTGTAGCTAGAAGCATGAATTGGTTTAGAAGCTAACGTTTGAAGGTCTTTTTTTGTTTGTATTAAAAACTGCTGCAATATAAACAGCTTTTCTTTGTTGATATGTCCTTTTTGGCTTCAATTTGCAGGCAAGAAGTGAAAACCAATTGGCTGTAAACTCTGATTTGGACAAGCGAATACATCCACGTAAATAGACTAAACGTACCTCTGAAGAAAACTTTACAGGTGAAATCTAGTTTTAAAGGCTTTTACTTTTGAACAGAAAAGAAAAAAAAAATGCATTTACTTTTGGCTTAGCAAAACTATAAAAAATTCATAACGAAAGCTTCAATGACACAAAGTTTTGCTTTATATGGGAACTATGATTAGACAATTTACCGAATAAAAGATTGGTTAAAATCTTCACCAACTTAGAAGATTACATTTGACATTGGTCTTTGTAGTTAATGTAACCATGGATGAATAAAACATGAAGTAAAGAGACAAAAATTCGATGATTACAAGTTTTAATTAATTGACAAATCATTAACGGCGTGGAACCATGTGCCTCGATGCTTGAGCATTCTCATATCTTTGACCAAGATCACTTTAACTTTACTTATGACAACTACTCTTACTTTTACGTTTAATATTAATAGTAGCTTTGAAAATTGTTAATTGTCTTTTCAATCATACAATTACACCATTAATTAGTACATTTGGATTCAACGACAAAGAGTAAATGCTTAAGAAATTAGATATATATATATATATATAAAAGTTAATTACTTTAATTGCTATTTTACCAACCGTACTTATTTCTCTCGTACTATTAATTAATACCAAATTTATTTGACGTGTGTCTTAATGCTTTTGTTCTTTTACAATGTTTTCTTAATAATAATTCATTTTTATTTTTAATACATATTTTTGTGCTATTTTCATGGGAAAAATGCTACAATTCAATAAAAATCGACATATTGGTATTAGGAAAATAAGAAAATAGAAAAGAGTCAAATGGCTAACGAACTAAAGTCCAAATTGTCCTTGTTGGCATCGTAACCACTGAAGCACGTCTTCTTCAACTACTTTTGCGAGTCGTTTAATATTATTTAGTTAGTATGTTTAGCCATTAGTTTATTTAATCACTATACCTAACTATATATTTTGCATGATTATACCTTGGATATTTTTTTTTTTGTTAATTGGCATATTATACCTTGGATATTGCTTTTAAATAAATTCCATGCATAAAACAAAGAGTTGTAGGAGTAAAAGATAAATTGTCAGCTACTTTAACTAGAGACACCCAAAGTTTTTGTTCTTTTGTGGTTTCAAATCATGAAATTTGTTGGTTAATCTGTTTCTTTTTATAAGTTGTTTTGTATGAATGCACATTTATTAAAAAAATTTTGTTTTTTGTATTTTAATAAAAAGTTCACCACTTTATCTTTGCATTTAAAGAAAAAAAAAGAAGAACAATTTTTTTAAATAAAAAATTAGTTTGTTTTAACTTTTAATTTACTTGTTGTCTTTATTTTGTAAAACAACTTATATTTGGAAACAAAAAAGATCATCTAAAACAACTTATATTATAAAACAGAAAGAGTATAACTTTAACTAGAAATCTAGTGATAGAGGTGACTTCAACAAAAACTAAACTCGTTGGTCCTGAATTTAATTCTGGTGAAATATTAAATGGACTGTTGTTGCTTGACTGTGTAAATGAGATTATGTCTTAGATCTTACTCAAAATCAGATTAATTGTCCGTACAGTTTCCAAAATACTAATTTCGGTATAAATATTCCGCTATTAACTAAAAAAGTTTCTTAAAGCTAACGTCTAGCTCTAATAATAACTGGAATTAAAAAAACTGAACTGAATTAATTTGAAAATTTTGGTTTGATTCAGTTTTGGTTTCTAAAAAAGAACTATTTTGTTCCAATCTTTAAGTAAATTTAGTTCTCGGTTCAGTTTAGTATTAGTTTTGAAAATGAATCGTTTTATTCCAGTTTCTAGATAACTTTTGTTCTCAATTAGTTTCCAATAACCCAAAATTACCAAATATGAATCAAATCTAGTTAGTATTAAAATACTTTTGTTTATTTTTTTTGGTACTTATTACTTTTCAAAAAAATAACTATTGGGAACCAAACTACTACTCCTTCCGTTTCACAATAATTGTCGTTTTAGGATTATTTTTTTATTTCAAAATAAGTGTCGTTTTAGATTTACGATGTAACTTTTAGCATAAATGGTCTAATTTAACCTTATTATTAACCAATAAGAAAAAAAGAATATCAAAAGTCAATAAGTATTTAGGGGTATAATAGAGTTTTAATATGTTTCCTTAATTTGTGTGCAAAATGCTAGAATGACACTTATTATGAAACGGAGGGAGTAATACTTTTGTTTACCTTTTTGGGTACTTGTTACTTTTTTAAAAATGTATATGGTTGATGTTCTACAAATTTTTTTTGTTTCATTTTAGGTGATGTTTAAATTTTTTTATGTAATATTTATTGTGATTTTAATATTTTTGACTATTGAAATTCTGTAAATTGGTTTATGATTTGTTAGATTATTTTGGAATTGCTGATAAAACATAATTTATTTAGAAAAATATAGTTAATGAATTTGTAATATGTGTGAAAAAACTAAAACATCAAATATAAGTAATAGAAGGAATATTATTTTAGAACCAATTCGATTTCATTTTTTCTGATTTAGAACCGAAGCAAACCAAAACTAAACCGATTTTAGTAGATACCAATTGGTAACCACCTTTTTGGAATCGAAGAACCGAATACACATAGTTACTAATGTCTATTTTAATAACAATTGGTTTATTTTTAAGTACGTAAGATATTAAAGTAACTCGGACAAGGATACTAGACTTAGTCAATAGAATTGGAGAAAGAAAAGTCCAACTATAGTTAATTTAAATGGCTGTCTATTTTAATAATTATGAATAGAAAATGACAAGAAAAAGAACAACGAGAATAAGGTGTTAGCTTTTTTTTTTTTTAAACGAAAATATAACACTAATAAAATATTTAGCCAATCGAAATAGTCTTTTGCTAGGAGTTCTCTACCTTTTAGTATATTTCTCCAGCCATATGACGGTTTATAACCCAGAGGACTATCAAGAAAGTTCTGGTGTGGGAAGTATATGGATTTGTATGTTCGGGCGAGTAGTGAAGTTCATTTGTTAAGTATTCTCCACGCTTGTTTGGCCAGCAAAGCAATGTTGAAGTTACCAAAATCTCTGACACCTAACCCTCCTTGTGTTTTGGGTTTTTGAACCTGCTCCCATGCCACCCATGGTATCTTGTTCCTATCCTCCTCTTTATTCCACCAAAATTCTCTAACTGTTTTTGTAAGCTTCTTACATTGCGTTTTGTTCAAGAGGAAGCATGACATCACATATATCGGAAGAGCCAGAGCCACAATTTTTAACATAATTTCTTTTCCACCCGTTGTAAAGGATCTCGCAAACCAAGAGGTGGTTTTCCATTTAAGATTCTCTGATACAAAGCATAGAGATTGTGATCTTGTCTGTGAGAATGAGTCAGGGAGTCCTAAGTATCTTTCCATACCATTAGCCGAAGTGATTCCCAATAGGTTTCTGATTTCTGTTTTGGTGTTCTCCTTGGTTTTACCAAACGTGATTGCCGACTTTCCAAAGTTAACCATCTGTCCTGATGCGCTCGCATATTCTTGTAGAAAGTTTTTAAGATTTCCTGCTTCAGTGGTATTAGCTTTGCAGATGAATAAACTACCGTCTGCATAGAGCATGTGGCTAATGGTAGGTCCTGTGGGATGAAATTGTATCCCCGTTATCCTACCTTATGTGGTAAGGTAACTGGTTTTACCTATCAATGCTTCTGTGCAGAGAATGTAGAGGTATGGAGAGATTGGATCTCCTTGTCAAATTCCCCTCTGAGGTTGGACCAGCCCGTGAGCTTGACCATTAATGAGAATGGAGTATGTGACTGTGGTGATGCAACTCATTACTAGATTGACCCATTTCATATCAAAGCCTAGCCTGATCAACACATCCTTTATGAAAACCCATTCAAGCATGTCATAAGCTTTGGAGATATCAGTTTTGACGAGAATATACCTCGCTTTGCCCTTCGTGTTAGTTTTGATGTGGTGAATAATCTCATGAGCTAACATGATGTTATTCGTTATCATTTTTCCAGGCGTAAATGCTCCTTGAGAGTCTGAAATGATATCCTGAAGCATCGGTTACAGCCTCTTAGTGATGATCTTCGAAACGACCTTATACATTACGGAACATAGACTAATTGGGCGGAAATCAGTCATTGAACTTACGTTGTCTATCTTGGGAATAAGACTGATGTAGGTGTAGTTCCATTCTTGTGGTATTGACCCTTTCTCAAAAACTTCCTTTACTTCCTTTCTTAGTTGTGGTTATAGTATATTCCAATATGTCTTGTAAAAGGCACCTGTCATACCATCAGGCCCTGGGGTACTTTCTGTTTTAATACTGAAAATGGCTTTTTTGATCTCGTTTGTCGAGACACTTTGCATGAGTTTATTGTTCATCCCTTGATCTACTTTCGGTTGGATGTGTCTTGTGATAGTGTCACTATTGGTTGTGTTTTGTGAGGTGAATAGACCTGTGAAATAGTGAGCCGCTATTTCACCTTTGGAACCTTCTAAGTAGTGTTTGTGTCCCTCATTGTCTTCCAGATAATTGATTTGATTCCCTTTTCTATTTTTATTGACCCAGGTGTGAAAAAATTTGGTGTTAGCATCACCATTTCGCAGCCATCTTTGTTGGGCTTTCGTTTTGTTATCTCTCTCTCCAATCTTCCTTTGAGTTGCTCTATATTGTTTGCAGAATTAGTGGAGTTCCTTTTCTTCCACCGGGAAATGCCTTGTCTGCAGGATCTGATTCTGTTAGCAACTTCCGCTTCTGCATTCATGTTCCAACATGTCTTTATTACTTCCTCCAGTCTTTTGTTTTTCGTCTGTCTGTTATCAAAAAAGAATCTTTTGGCAAAAGTATATAATTCAGTAACCATATTTATCATCACTGGTCTGTGATCTGAGCCCATTATTTCCGTGTATGTGGATGTGGTCTCTGGGAATAAATAATAATAATAAGGTGTTAGCTTGAGATGATAAAATTGGGGACGCCATTAACTAAACTCTAAATCGAAAGAAGACATGGAAAGGACAAATCAGCAGAAAATTGACTAATTTCTAATAAATATATAATCATGTGAAAATGTTGAAAATTATGTTTATATTTTTGTTTTCCCTGCCTTTGCCGATTCATATTTAATGCACATCCGTGACCTCACCCACAAAATTTAAGACAAAAAATTGTGATGTTTTTCCTATTTAATTTCATTTATCTAACTTTATACTATGATATTAATCATCACACTACTTGTAATTTGATAGTTTGTGCTCTTATTTTAATCACGTCACTATCTGAATGAATTTAATTTTGTTTTTGATAAACACAACTTGAAATTAAAATGGTTAGATAACATAGTTTTTGGTTTTGTTTTAGTGATGGTTGAACTTGAATGTTATATTTGATGCGTCTAATATATTTATATATACAACATAGAATAAAATATAAATTGAAAAGGACACATTTTTCAGAGATTTTATGTTAAATTAAATACCGCAATCTTAGTTCTAATATATTTTGATACTATAGTTTAACAGGTTGATAAAAGTCAAGAATTAATGTCTTTTTGCCGACAATTTTTTTACAAACATCTCAAGGTGTGTTCTACTATAGTGATAATGTCACAAAAATGATTATTTTTGGGAAAATTTGTAATGAATTTGTGTGATAAATCGAGAAAAATTCTGTGACAATTTCAAAAATTTCAGTTTTTGAAATCCAGAAAATAAAGATATAGATATGAATAATTCATTCTCTTGTTAGCTTGAGAAACTGACAGAAGTCACATGTAGAAGTAAACCAGATCCACTCCTCCCCACATGCTTTTGTGACATGGAGAGCTTCTGTATCTCCACACAACTAGATTATCTCAAATTCTTGGGTAATCTAAACAACTGNTGTTTTTTTTTTTTTTTTTTTTAGCTAGTATTTTTTTCTACAATTATGCACTATAATAAAAAAAAAGCTTCCATTATTCCAAACAAAGGCGTGTGTGGCTGAATTTCCGGATTGTACTCTGAGCAGTTACCAGTCCGGGTACAAACAGAGGAACATTTAGTCTCTCCTTGGATCTGGAGGATAATTCTTTTGTTCCTTTCTTTAATCTACACTTCTCTTCTCTTCTTCTTCATTTGGCCGTTTCTCTCTAGATTAAAACTCACATTCTGTATTTAAAGCTTCTCAGACAAAAGGGCACACTCATGTTCTAGCCTTATCTTCTGTTTATCATTAGATTATGGAAGATTGGATTGAATTTACCAAAAGGGTTTTTCTCTTTTTCAGTTTTCTTTTGTCCTCAGAGGAATCTGGAAATCTAGGTTCATAAAAGGCGTATCCTTTCTAAGTTGAGATCTTTTGTGTTCCTGTTAGATCCGTAGGTTCTTTCAGTGTGGGTGTGGGAGGTTGAGATATTTTGGTGGTAAGTTTGGGGAGGTTTTCAGCTTTAATTAGCTGAGGTTAATACAATGAGAGTTCTGATTTGAAATCTGAAACGGGTTTCAAAGTTTCGACAAAGAAAAAGGCTTAAAATTTGGTGGAATTATATGAATATGGAAGGTGCGTCATTCTCGTTATGGTTGTAATGGTGGTTACTGTTTGATGATGGAGATTGAGAACGGAAAAAAAAGAAAGCTTATAAAGTTATCTCTTCCAAATTATTGCAAACACATCATTGAGGCAAAAAGTTTAGGTTTTTTTTGAAATCAATAAAGGGCAATACACCACAGAAGAAAGTTTCAAAGCCAAAAAGAACAACAAAAAAAGTTTCTTTCTGCTGAAAAGTTTCCGGCGCCGGAAGTTTGTTTTGTGATCTATAAAAATGGCTGCGAAGCTTCTGCATTCACTGGCAGATGATAGTGCAGATCTGCAGAAGCAAATTGGATGTATGAATGGGATTTTTCAAATCTTTGATCGTCACCATGTTCTCACTGGCCGGCGAAAAACCCTTACTTTAGGTAATTATTAATTTACTTGTATAATATTTGCACTTTCTTCTGCTCTCTCAATGGTTCGTGTCTCTTAGTCGTTGACTTGTATATGGTCACTTTTTTATTTCTCTTCATTAATGTTCTTCTCTATATTGTTTTGGCTCTTCATCTGCCATTGTAGTGATTCTTCCATTAATCAGGTTTTGTTACAGTCTCAGAGATTTTAAGTTATGGTTGTTAATTGATCTTTCTCAGTTGTGTTGATCTGCCGGATCTTTTGCTTAGATTTAATTTCCCTTATGGGCCCGTTTTTCCTTTGGTAGATTTTGACTTTTATTAACCTTATTAAGTTTCCAAGCAAGTTGATAAATTCCAGTTTGACTCGGAGGTTCTCAATGGTTTATGTATCGTTTCTGTCTATGCATAATCTGGTGTTCGTCGAATTCCTTGTTTGAGAGTTTTGATATGATTCTCAAGCTTGTTTTATGTGTTTGTCGCAGGTAATGGAAATGCCAATAGTGTCAACTCTGAGAGAGACTCTGTTGGTACATCATATCAACAAAAAGACACTGTAAGTTGGTTCTGGCGTCAAAGATCTATTTTTTTTCATTTATACCGAGGTTTCTTGTAAGATCTTGAATTTTTTGCATTCCAATTTCAGGTCTCAAACATTGGTGGAAATGTGAAAGAGAAGCAAAGGATTTCAACAGAATCATCAAGAATTTCTGTCTCATCTTCGTGCTCGTCATCCCTATCTTCTGAGTTCAATAGAGCAGTTCAACCTGAAGCTTCTGCCTACGATCGAGCCAATTATCCAGAATCTCCTACAAGTGACCCTGAGATGACTGAAGGGAATGGATTCTCACATCTGGGAGTTGACCTCAGAGATGTTGTGAGAGACTCAATGTACAGAGAAGCCAGAGGACTTTTGGTTAAGACTCCAATTACGAAAGAGGAAATACTTAGACGCAGAAGACGTGAGGATTCTCCAAGGCCTTATGGTTTAAAGCAATCCACTCCTGCTGATCTCAATGAGTCTTTCAGAGCTCTAGCCAAACTGAGAGAATCATCTCAACACTATAATGACGGTGGCACTAAAGATGCACCTCGTTACTCAGTTGATTCTCATGATACGCTCAAATCCAGACACAAACTGAAAGAGTTGCCTAGGCTTTCCCTGGATAGTAGAGAACGAGTGATGCAAAACTCCAGTGTTGATTCTAAATCAAGTAAGGTTTCTGAAAATTTTATTGGGAGCGGTTCAAGCAGCAGCAAGAAAAGGCCTCCCAGTGTTGTTGCAAAGCTCATGGGATTGGAGACATTGCCAGGTTCTCCACTGGCTAGAGAGATGCATCAGTTTGGTTTGAACAAAACTAACATATTTGACCAAAATGACGATCCATTCTCAAGATCTATGAGGGAGAAAAATATGTACCGTCCAATCCGCTTTTCTCCTAGCTCACCAAGAAGCTCGGGGAAGGACCCGGCATCACCAAGATGGAGACACTCTGATTTTGTCATGAAACCTCTTTCAAATTCAAAATTCCCCATTGAACCAGCTCCATGGAAGCAAACTGATAGAAACCGAGTTTTGCAAAAGCAAGCTAGCATACCTGTGAAAGCCATGCTGTCTGAGGTACCTAAAGTTTCTTCTACTGTGTACAGTGAAATGGAGAGGAGATTGAATGATCTTGAATTCAAACATTCGGGAAAAGATCTGCGAGCTCTTAAACAAATACTAGATGCTATGCAATCAAAGGGTTTCCTGGATACTGAGAAACAACCACAATCCTCAAACTTTGCAGCCCAAAAAGACAGTGAAAGAGCATATTCTGCAACTTCCAACCATGCGATGCCATCCAGAACAAGAATCCAGTCTTCTTCATCTTCATCTAACCAGGTATATCAATCCCCGATTGTGATTATGAAACCTGCCAAACTTGTTGAAAAGGCTGGTATTCCTGCGTCATCCCTTATTCCCATTCACAGCCTATCTGGCCTTAACAAGATCCGTCGAGAAAAACCTGATGATAAAGGAACTTCAACGAGTAGTAAACGCGTGACAAAAGATCGTAGTCCTGGAAACCGAAAAGCTGAATCATGTACCAGCTCTGTTGATAAGAAATCTGACAGCAGAAGTGTGCGGCCATCTTCAAAAAAGCCTCAGCAGGTTTCCAGAGAAAGTACTTTGAAGAGTTCAGGATCTGTAAGTCCAAGGTTACAGCAGAAGAAACTTGAGTACGACAAACGTTCACGGCCACCAACCCCTCCTGATTTTAACAAATCAAGGAAACCGTTAAATCGACAACTTGTGGAATCTACTTCTCCTGGTGGCAGACGTAGACCCAAGGCTCAGAAGAGTTTGCAGCAAAGTGATGACCAACTTAGTCAAGCAAGCAATGAATCTAGGACATCAAGTCATGACATGTGTACTCAATCTGATACAGAAGCCGCTGCTGGTGCAGAACAAAGTCCATCTGTAATTGAGGCAGCCAAAGCCGTAGTCTCTAACTTAATGCAGAATGTGAGTTCAGATTCTCATTGTCATTTCTGACTTTTCAATGTGAAAAGTTTTTATCAGTTAACCTCATAAGTTTTGTTCTATGTTTTCAGAAATCTAGTCCAAGGTTTAGCGAAGATGGATCGTCAGCTAACTTTTCACTAGTTGCTTTGGAACATCCAAGTCCTATTTCTGTTCTCGACGCCTCAATTTACAGAGAGACTGAACCTTCTCCCGTGAAGACACAAGGTGAAACGGATTTTATCTCTGATATACTTCAACTGTCCTCAACTGAGACTATTGCCATGGATAAGAACATCCAAGTCACTTTAAGATTATATGACCAGGGTTTAACTCTTACATCTGTCTGTAGCTTGTTTAGTTTGGGAAAGTTTCTCTCTAACAATTTTTTTTCAGTACAAGGATTGGATGTTCAATTTCCTTCCATTTTTGACTCAGAATTGCTCATGTGATAGGTAATGTTGCCCATGACTCTAGTGATGAACATTGTGAGGACCAGTGGAATCCAGCTTTCAGTTTCTCAGAAACCACATCAAGCTTTTCGCCAGAGATAAACCGTAAGAAGCTTCAGAATGTTGAGCACTTGGTTCAAAAGCTCAGACGGTTGAATTCTAGCCATGATGAAGCCAGCCAAGATTACATTGCATCGCTCTGTGAGAACGCAGATCCTACCACTGATCATAGATACATCTCTGAGATTCTATTAGCCTCAGGGCTTCTCCTCAGAGACCTTGGCTCAGGATTAACAACGTTTCAGCTACACCCGTCAGGCCACCCGATCAATCCTGAGCTGTTCTTTGTTCTTGAACAGACAAAGGGAAGCAGCAATACACATCTGTTACACAAAGAAGAAAGCAAGGTTCTGAACAATGAGAAGCTCAACCGCAAACTTGTGTTCGACACTGTTAATGAGATTCTGGTAGACAAACTAGCTTCAGTTGAAGCCACAACGAATCCATTGATAAAGTCATCTGCTAAGATGACTAAGAAAACCATGAGTGCACAACAACTACTTAAAGAACTGTGCTCAGCGATAGAAACATTGCAAAAGGAAGCCACAATGAGATCAGAAAACTTGTTATTGGCGGAAGAAGACGACTTCCTGAAAAGTATACTTGCTGAAGATGTGATCATTCGATCTGGGAACTGGGCAGACTTTAGTGGAGAAATCTCAGGATTGGTGCTGGATGTAGAGAGGCTTCTCTTCAAGGATCTGGTTAACGAAGTTGTGCATACGGAGACTAGCCGTCTGCAAGTAAAGTCAGGAAGGCGAAGAACTCTATTTGCAGACCAGTAGCTAAGTCTGTTGAAGAAGACAAAATATATTACACAAGTGGTTTCTCTTCTTTCTCTAACTCTTTAACTCTTTTAACTGTTCAATGTTTAACTCTGGTATTTTTGTCTTGCTGATTTAACGTTTTTATTTTCTTATGTATTATTCTACAGCAGCATAATAATCATATGTAATTACTGAAGTTCCTTAGATGATGATTAAAACTTTAAAGCGGTATAGATTAAGAGAATTCAGATAAGAAGACAATTAACTAACTATATATTTTTGGGTCCGCCACACTTTCTAATTTGACATTGTCATGCAACTTCTGAGTACAATGTAAATTCAAATATCTAAACATAAATTCATGGTATAACTATTTAATTTAGTGGCTACGTAGCCTGGTGGCAAATTTGTGGTAATATAGCCTCGAAATATTTCCTACATTTATGTGGCTACTTCAGCCACCACCTTGACACTTTGAAGTAGATTGATTATGGATCAAAATCATTATGACCTTATCACCTTCAACAGCGAGGGCAGAATGACCGCTTCCATTGCTCATGGATGTCCAAACTCTTTCTTCTCAACGATCAAATTGACAATCAGGAACAAAATCTGTTGGAGCTGAAACAAAATACACAGCAGACACAAAACGACAGAGAAGTGAACAAAAAAAAAGAACAATAACCAAAGTTGCAAAGCGAAGTAAATTTCTGCATTTAAAAGAACAAGCCACCACATCTTTGTGGAAGAACTTTCAATGGTGGTTTCAGTTAGTGTTAACTCTGCCTCAAAACTCTACTCAGAAGTGATGAGGTGAAATACTCAAAAAAGAATAGAACTCAAGAAGAACCTGAAGATGCATGGAGACTGAACAGAGAAATGACGATGCATGGGACTGGACATAGAGATGTTCAACCAAGATGAGACTGATGAGTCATCAGAAGTCTGTCAAGACAGATGACTGTGAGACAGAAATAGAAAGAACCATTATGTAAGGTATTTTCATTTCTGATTGATCACGAGAAGATACTAGGTTTAGAACTAGTATATAAGTGAGATGATGAGCGTTGAGCGGCGGCTAACGGTTCTAATATCCAAGTGAACAGAGAGTTGAATTTGAGAGAGAAAAGTCTCGAGAGATTCATTGTGTGAGTGTTTTCGTTTTGAG
>OVBA01002079.1:0-37182 GCA_900406435.1 Lepidium aucheri
CATAGCACGGGACATCATCTAATATATATATATATATATATATATATATATATATTGTTAAAGATGTCTTGCAAATATTTATGGTCTCGAATGATAAATCGAATACATAAACTTGTTCAATTTGGACCTATTTAACTAAACAATTCATTAGAATTACTTAACGTTGTATCTAAGAAAACACCTACTGCTCCAATGGTCAAAACTATGTAAGATTAATTCAAGATTATAAAATCTTCAATATAATTTTCTACATTATAAGATCCACAATCTAAATTTCAGAACATACACATTCATGAAAGTGAAATAACGTCATTATAACAAAAGTGTTGAAGAGAAAACAATACTTCTTAAATCAAACAATAAGTATCATATACTAATTATAACATCATACATAGTTATTAAAAAACAAACACTACAACAAAACATTAAGTTAGCAACGCCTTTTTACAGCGCTTTAGGGAAAATAGAGTTTAGGGACAGTTTGCCAACGCTTGTACGACGAAAAATTGTTTCGTTGTAAAAGCGTTGTAACTTTACAACGCAAAATTTTGTTGTAACACTGTAGGCAATTCACGATAAATTTACGACGTATTAACATGTTAGATAAATTTTGTTGTAAAAACGTCTCTAATATGCAACAAACGAATATATTTACAACTATTTAAAAACAAATTTGAAAAATTGGTAAACGCTTTTTCCACATACTAGTTATTGGCTGTTACAAATTTAATATTCATTGTAAAAATGTCTCAAAATATAAGGTTTCCTTGTAAAAACATCCCTAATTGGCAACATGATTACAACAAAAAATATTTACAATGATATAAAACCAAATTTGAAATTAGATATTTGTATTTAGGTACATACGTTGTAAATTACTCGTATTTGTTTTTATGTTGTAAAATTATTCTTAAATTTTTATCTATATAAGGTGGAGATCTCTTGTCATTAGTCACAACCCAAAACAACACAAAAAAAAACAGGAAAAAAATTTCAAAAAAGAAAATGTCTTATGGTGGTGATATATTCGAACTAGGAAAGTGGATGTATATGCATATAGATGCTACCAGAATGGTGACAAACGAGTATATGAACGGGCTAGAAATATTCATGTACCAAACCAGTCAGACAGAACTTACGCTTAAATCGGGTATGATGTTTTGTCCTTTTCGAAAGTGTAAAGAATATAAAATTTGTCCGAACTGAAACTGTATGGAATCATATATTAAACACAGCATTATTACATTTGGTTTCACCATGAGGAAGATTATAGTGGTGGTGGGAAGATGAAGCTAGTAGTAGTAATTATAATAATGTTGGAGGTAATCTAGCTGAATCGAGCAATTTGCATGATGTTGGAAACCAAAATGAGGTTCATGGGGGTTTAGAGCATGATAGGATGCATGAGATGGTCACAGATGCATTTTAGGAAACTAATACTGAACCAACAGTAGTTGCTGAAGCACCTAACTTAGATGCAAAAAGGTTTTATGACATGTTAGATGCTGCAAACCAGCCTATCTACGAGGGGTGTAGAGAAGGCCTGTCTAAATTGTCAATCACAGCTAGGATGATGAACATTAAATCAGAATGTAATTTATCTCAGTCATGCATGAATATGTGGACTGATTTATTAAAAGAGTATTTGCAAGAAGACAATGTGTGTGCTGAATCATATTACGAGATTCAGGAATTGGTGTTTAGTCTTGGGTTACCTTGTGAGGTGATAGATGTTTGCATCGATAATTGTACAATCTATTGGAAAGATGATGATCAGTTACAGGAATGTCGATTCTGTAAGAAGCCCAGATATAAGCCACAAGGACGTGGGCAGAAGAAGGTACCCTATAACCGGATGTGATACTTACCAATAATAGACAGGTTGAAGAGATTATATCAGTCTGAAAGGACAACAACTACAGTGAGATGGCATGCAGAGCATTCACAGATGGATGGAGAGATCAATCATCCTTCAGATGTGAAGGCGTGGAAACACTTCAATACGGTATACAAAGATTTTTCTAGGAATATCAAGAATGTTTATTTTGCTCTATGCACTGATGGTTTTAGTCCGTTTGGAATGTCTAGTAGACAATATTCTTTGTGGCCTTACAACCTTCCCCCGAGGATGTGCATGGAAAAAGAATTTTGATTCCTATGTATTCTAGTTCCAGGTCCTAAGCATCCAAAGTGCTCACTAAATGTATTTCTGCAACCTCATGAGCTAAAAGAGTTATGAGTAATGGTGTTCGAACATACGATTGCTTATCCCAAACAAATTTTACAATGAAGATGATGCTTATGTGGACAATAAGTGACTTCTCTGCATACGGAATGTTATCAAGGTGGACAACACATGGGAGATTGGCATATCCTTATTGTCGTGGTAGGACAGATGCATTTCAACTGAATCATGGGAGGAAGACGTGTGTTGGTTTGATTGTCATCACTGGTTTCTTCCACTGAACCATCCGTACAGACGAAACACGACCTTGTTCAGGAGTAAAGTGAAGGTACCGAATCCCCCACCACCATATATGTCTGGGGAATAAATTGAAGCAGATTTCTATGGTATCTTGCAAGAAATGTATGAAGTTGAATTTGTAGGATTAGTTGGACTAAAATGTGTGCTCTTCAAATGTCACTGGTTTGATCCCGTTCATGACTTCAAATTTGGAGTTATGAATGTAAAAGCGAGGAGAAGATACAATAAATTTGAGCCTTTCTGTTTAGCATCACAAGCATAGCAAGTTAGCTTCATTCTATATCCTAAGATCAAAGAATCTAGAATTGCTTGGTTGGCTGCTATTAAAATCACTCCCTGTAGTCAAATTATTGGAGCTGTAGATTTTCCCTTGCAGGAAGAATCATGTATGGTTATACATGTACTCGATGAAGCTATGGAGCAAATTTTGCTAATTGATCCGCAAAACCGAGAATACGAAGATATCCCTGATGATGCTGCAGACGAGGAACATGATGAATTTGATGAAAGTGATGGTCAAGGTACTAGAGAAGATGATATTGAAGGAGGATCTGAATGATTGTTCCATATATGTATGAGAACGATTCTTAAGTATTGTGCTTTATATATATAAGTATTTACAATATCTCGACAAACCAAACTTACAATATCGACAAACCAAACTTACAATTTCAAGAAACCGAACTTACAATCTCGACAAACCGAACTTACAATCTCAACAAACCAAACTTACAATCTCAACAAACCAAACTTACAATCTCAACAAATCGAACTTACAATCTTGACAAACCGAACTTACAATCTCGACAAACCAAACTTAACATTAATGAAGTTTATGATTAATAAAGTTTATAATTATAAAATTTTATAAAGTATAGAATTTAATAAATCATGTAATTTATCAATTGATAAAATTAGTAACTAAGATTGTAAATTTGTTGTTACATGTAAACGTTGTAAATACGATGTAATGTAACAACAAATTTACAACGAAATTTAATATTTTTGTCATTAAATTGTTGTTATATTACAACGTATTTATGACGTTTACATGTAACAACAAATTTACAACATTGATTACTAATTTTATCAATTATAAATTTTATAATTTATAAAATTTTATAATTATAAACTCTTAAGGTTGATAAATTTTATAATTATAATCATATTATTATCAATTGATAAAATTAGTAACTAAGGTTGTAAATTTGTTGTTACATGTAAACGTCGTAAATACGTTGTAATGTAACAACAAATTTACAACGAGTTTTAAAATTTTCATCGTGAAATCGTTGTTACATTATAACGTATTTACGACGTTTACATGTAACAACGAATTGACGATATTGATTAATAATTTTATCAACAATAAATTTTATGATTTATAAAATTTTATGATTATAAACTTTTAAGATTGATAAATTTTATAATTATAATTATACAACTTATCAATTGATAAAATTAGTAATCAAGGTTGTAAATTCGTTGTTACATGTATAAGTCATAAATACGTTGTAACGTAACAACAATTTTACGACATCGTTTAAAGTTTTCGTCGTAAAATCATTGTAACGTTACAACATCGTTACGACAAAACACTCTCCTATATATACTCAACGAGTTTCTTCCTTTCTTATTGCCATTCCCTCTCCACTCTTTTCTCTCTCTAATGTATGCTCTAACCTCTCTCTAGTTTTGTTTTTCATTTTTTTGGAATTAGGTTTAATTTAGTAGTTAGGTCGGAAGGTAGTAGTTAGGATGAAATTTAGATTTAGATTTTTAGATTAGTAATACATTATATCTTTATTTTTGTAGATTTATAATTATGGCTCCCCGTAAGCATACCCACCGTGTCCATTACAGTGACTTGTTCCGTGGTGCTTCTTCGTCTTTGGGATCTTCTGGAGCATCTACTTATGTCCCAGAAACACAGTCACAGACTGTCCCGACACAGTCATTCCAGGAGCAGCCACCGGACGACCCTGCTGCTCCATCGCCATTTCCTAGAACTATTCATCCGGATCTTATGGTCCCACCGGATGCACCATATGCACAGTACCGGGTCAAGAATATTGTCCAGAGTGAGAATCGATTGGGCTTGCCGATATTGCATAGTGATCGACCTAAAGGTAATTTTTGGCAAGTTCTTAATTTTATTTTTAAATTTAAAAATTTGAAATCAATATTACTACAAATTACAATTGTTTTATAAAATTCAGGTTTGGTGTGGATACTAAAATCGGGCGATGTGTTACGGAATGCATCAAGAGTTATTTTGTCGAGGTGACGCCTAATTGGAGATCGACACACTACATACGCATCACGTGGTTCAAAATTTATCTAATTACATAATATTAACTCTTTTTTTTAACAGCAACGTTGGAAATGGACGTCTCTATCACCGGACCATCAAGCACGAGTTTAACCAGAAAGCCATGAAGCGGCTTTCTAACATTGTCTCTGAGTGGAAAATAGAGTGGGAGGTCAAAGGAGATGACGGCAAGCCGAGGCTCATGACACTAGCAGTTTGGGAGGGGTTGAAGAATTTTTGGAGAGACCCAAACTCCGTTAAGAAATCTGCTCAGTGTTCTGCTTCTCGGAACATAGTTGGTCTGGATGGGTTGCCGCTCGCTATGCCTCACACTGCTGAGAAAACTCCTTTCGGCGGAATAGCTCTACAAATGGTAAGTTAGTTAACTTAAAATTAAAATATTTAATTCACTTATGTTTTTACTCAATTAAATATTTACCTATGTTTTATAATTTTTATGCTGAAGAGACAGAATATGTTCATTCTCTTCCAGATTTGTTCAAGCGGACTCATCAGAAGATGGAGCTTTTGTCAACGATAGATTGGAGAGGCTACACAACAAGATTATAGCTACCGTTGAGGAGCGTCAGACTTAGCTATCTCAGAAAACTCTCGATGGTACACCTGTGGAATTGTCTACTTCAGAAGTAGGCGCAATTTATAAACAAGTAATTGGTTAATATTGAATATTAAATATTTAATTTCACTGTTTAATTACGTATAAATAATATAATTATACTAACACGATTCACGTTTTTTTCAGATTACTCCGAAGAAGAAAGGAGAAATTCTTGGAATTGGATCCGCGCAAGATATCCTGAGAGTCACTTCATCTTGGGTAGATGAAAACTCTCTCTGTGCTCAGTTGGCAACTTCAAAGAATGAAATAGCTCAGCTGAAGCAATCTCAAGCTGAGCATGCATTGGAGCAGGGAACGACGAATGAAAAGTTGGCAGCTATGGAGAGTATGATTGATATCTTGGTTGCGGGTAATCCACATGCGATGGAGGCATTGGCGCGTAGATGTCAGAATCTCGGGATCCAACCTCCGGCCGAGACACATGTTGATTTGAACGAAAAAGTGGCTGAGAAGCAAGAGGCCCGGAGCACAGATTTTTATAATGAAATTTAACACTATATTTGTGTTTCTAATGATTTTTGTAAAAAATATTTAAAATTTTTATAAAGTCAAATATTAAATTTAAAACATTTCTAAAATTTTAATCTAAATAAAAAATATTAAATTAAATTATTAAAAAAATTATCCAATTTCGTCCCTATTTAGTGGTAAATTGTTTCGTCCCTATTTAGTTGTAAAATATTTCGTCCCAATTTACTTGTAAAATATATCGTTCCTAATTCGTTGTAAAATTAGTCTCTCTAATTCGATGTAAATTTAAAGTTGCTAATACGTTGTAAAGGTTATGGTTGTAAAATCGTTGTAAACTGTGCAATGTGAATTCATCGTAAAATTACCAACAAAATCACATCGCTAAGCTTACAACTATTTTATAACGATGCTGGTACTCGTAAAGTTTACAACGTTATTACATTGTATGTTTTACAATGAAGTTACAATGATTTCATGCGCTTGCAAAATTACTAACGGTTTTACAACAAAAGTTCTGTTACGACGATCGTATTACAACGAAACACTGTTTGTCCCTAATTCGTTGTAAACCTTGTTTACAACGAATTAAGGACGAAAATTGGTGTTGTAAAATGAATGTCTTCTTATAGTAAAATTAAAATTTCAAGTTCATTATCTAATTTTTTATATATATACCGAATTCTGCTATGACTTAAACGAGATTATTAATCAGTTAAATATATGTGATGAATAAATATTTTAACTTAAATTATTAGCATCATGCATTTTTATACACAAATTATAATACCTTGCATGAATATACATAAAAATAGAATTACTAAAATCAAAAGTAAAACTAAAGCTGAAATACCCAAAAGTATCACCTTTTTTGTGAATAGTTAAAACAAACCCATATTTTGTTGATTATAAAATCTTTTAAAATTATTATTAAGATATGGAATTACAACATATTACAAATTTTTATAAAAAGATTTTATGAAGTACTCCTTTTAGTTTTGAAGCATATTATATAAAAAGATTTTATGAAGTACTCCTTTTAGTTTTGAAGCATATTATATAAAAAGATTTTATTTTCTTAAAAAGTTATGATAAAAAATTTCTAACAAAATGTCTAAGAAATATTTATTTTTAACAATTTAGTTTGCATGTTTAGGTTTTTTATGTAGGTTTTTATTTTATAAAAATTTGGGTTAGAGCTTTTTCTCTTCTTCTTATTTTGGACCGTAGACAATTTTTCTCTAATAAATTCTAAATAGCTGAGCAACTTTCCTTAAAAGATAAATAAATTAGTGTATAGCATGTGCCGAGTAAGTTATGTCTTGAATCTACCACTGTGTACATGTATGATTATACTTAAGGGGTGTATTGAAACATTGATTTTGAGTGATTTTAGTTGAAGTGGCAAAGCACATGTTATTCAAACAAAAATTTCGAAAAGTTCTCTAAAATCAAGTGTTATTGAACTAGTGATTTTAAAAAACAAAATCATATCCGCTGCTATTGGAAAAAAATTAAAGATGTGATTTTAGGTGATTCTCTGCGATTCTAGAATTATTTAGAAGATTTCCTTAGTTAAAAACACAAAAATCCAAATCTCATGGTTTTAGGTGGAGTTTTGTCACAAATCATAAGAACTTCCCTGGACTCATCTAAAATCATCTGAAATTTCATAAAGTCTAAATTATTCACAATCATTAAAATCCATAGTTCAATACACAAAACGATAATATATACTTTGGATTAAAAAAGTGATAATATACCAGAATATACCACAATTTACACTTATTGATTAGAATAGGATTTATTAAAAATAGCATAAGTTTTTGGGTATGAAATGTCATTTTTTTCCTTTAAAGTTCAGTTTAATTATAGTTGAGTGTCATTAGTATGAACAAAGAAAAAAAATTGGGCTTCTCATTCTATTCCTCTTCTTCTCTGCACAATTTAAAGTTTCTTATATCACTTATTATTTGGAATTATTGATTGCATATACTACAACTCACTCCTACCATTGTGCTTTTGGTTATCCTAGTCAATTCATATCAATGTTTTTATGCTTTTCAAAGCTTTATACTACGTCATTTTGAGAATGAATGGGTTCTCCAAAGTTAAAATGTGAAATCATTGCCTTTTGTCATTCTTGTTTATATAGGTTCACTTTAGTGTGATTTCTTCCTCAAATTGGAGCTACACTTACTCGTAGCAAATTAAAGAGAGATAAGGAGAGGTACTGAAAGAGAGATAAATGTTATGTACTTGTTTCTTGAGTGGTTTATGCCTTATTACTAGAAAATCTTGTTTTTTTTAGAATTCAAAGTATGAGATTAGAATTGACAAAATACACATGTTATCCTTATTTGCTATGTTTCTCTATTAAGCGTAAGTTTTGATTCTGCTTTTAAATGCTTGAAACATGTTTTTCTCTTTGTTTCTTCTTGGAGGCAGGTCTTTAAAGACTTGAGAACTTTCCTATGTCAATGTACCTATAAGCATACGACATGAAAGACGTAGGAGACTAGTTTTACTCTCCGGAATGGTGGAATCCTCATCATAGAAGTTGCACGGTTTCACGAGCTATCCGTATAAAAGGAACCACCGTCATTTCTATTGTTGCCCCACCATTCTTCTTTCCCGGTGATGCTCTCTACATTCAAACCCTACGAAGTTTTTCCTGTGATATTCTGGTTGGCTCTTTTCATAACTTATTTTACTCAAGAGAAACTTTGAAGCTGCCCAATACTTTGCTTATGTCAGTGTGCCCTGTAAGCTTGCTTATCATAGTCTTCTAGTATCATTATTCGATCTAAGGATTGTATAAATAGATATTGGTCTTAACATTTGATATCTTGTGAATCTATTTTATTGTGATCATATTGGTTGAATAAGAATTCAATGTTTGCCATAATCAAATCGTAATATTCTGTTTCCTTTTTGAACTTGTTGAGAATTGGGATTTATAAGTCTTGTATAGCTTCCTTGATTGAATTTTGCAAGAAAAATAAGTTTGCAGTCGAAGAATAAATACGTGGAAAAATATGTATGTAGTCATTCTAAATATAATTGTAACCTGTGTTCAAAAATGCAGTCGCGACGGCCGCCTAAACAGTGGGAAAACGTTAGGTGGTGGGAACCGTCGCGATTTTATGGTAATCGCTCAAAAAAATGTTATTTTTTATAAACCTCACGTTTTTAGCTATTTTCGAGTTTGAAATTGAATAGTTTCCAGCATACCTACAATTTTTTAAACATAAATCTTACGAAAGCTGGAACAAAAGTGATGAATAAAGAGATGTTCGCAACCTGTGTTTAGGATTTTCAGAGAAAATGTTGATGGTAAAGAAGATGAGGAAGACAGAATTACAAAATTGCCTTTCATTTAATGAAAATTGAAAAAAAGCTGAAAAACATGCTTGGTGAGGGTCAAATTGGTGAATTGGGCTTGTAAACATAAGAATTTACCACTATCCCACAACAACTTCTTCGTCATTTATTACGATATGCAATATATATCTAATAAATAACATTAAATTCATATAAATATTCGAAAACTAGTCTCCGATTAATCCCCGTATAATCTCCGATTAATAGATTAAGCGCTATGTCCTACCTCACCGCCCAAACCAAGCATATTCATATGTAGTCATCGCAAAATGTGATATTCCAAATAATTAAAATTTCAACACTTAAATATGTACTTTCATACGGTCAGAATAAATATTAGCTTTTAACGAATACAAATATGCAACACATTGAGGACATCATGAGTATGTTGACGAGCTAATAAGTCTGTTACAGAGTTAAAAAAATATGTAAGTATATTATACAACTAGATAAATATGTGAAAGATTTTCACACCATTTGATCAATTATGTAATTTTCCATACTATTAATATGTTGCATATTTATTCCTAAAAATTACTCACACAGATACCAATTTTGTAACATACTTACCAAAATTATGTATTTTCTATGAGACATAATTACTAACACACATTTATATAGGCATAACAATTTTCTAAAATTACATAAGTAATAAGTATGTTAAATACTTAAAAAATATGGCACATACTTACAAACTTATATGTCACATATTTACAAAATATGTACAAGTTTTGATTGGTCAACGTGGTGACATAACTCTAAATACTTTATTCTCCATTATAACAATTAGGGTACTTAAGTATTATGTAACTAACAATAAGTTCACAAAATTTTAGGTATATTCTAGTCATTAAACACAAATTTTGTCCTATTCTAGTAATTCTCCCATTAAAAAATCTAAAAATTATGACAAAAACATATATAACACCAAAACATGATTATTTGCTTTTTTGCTATATTGAAGCTTGTTTTATATTATTATATTAGATCACAGGTTGTTCTGCAATTGTCTCCTGTAATTATCCTCTTTAAATATTTTGTACTTGAATGATTTCAACTGATATGCACCCACTTGTTTCCTTACCAAAAAGGAATATTAATATCAAAATCAGTTAGTTATCGTGTGTATGAATAAGCACATATATGATTTTGACAAGACTTGGTACTAAATTATATTTCAATTTGTATGAAGATTAATATATATAGAGCCTGTTCTTTAATTGATCGCTAACAACCAAAAATATTTAACATTAAGAGAAATATTGTAAAAAGCAAAATTGCTGTCGCTACGATCAAAAATACAGCATTGCTGTTGTCGCAGGAAAATATAGCTATAATAGAAGTGAGTTGAAATAGTCACAACGATAAAAAATTTCAACTTTGCTATGTGACTTTCAGATAATTATAGCTGTATTATTAGATTGTTGAACTGATCCTTAGTGATCAATTAAAGACAAGCCCATACACTATAAGAATATAAGAATAAAGCTAAATCCGACGGTATTTCTAACCGGCAAATTTCGTCGGAAAACAAAATCGGCAGAGAGCGAAAGACGACGACGGAAAATTAGATTTCTTTCGGTTTTCATCAGAATATAAAGCCGTCGGTTCCCATCGGAATGTGAAGCGACGGAAGCCGACAGTTTTGAAATCCCGTCAGACTTTGTTTCCGATGGCAACCGACGAAACCCAAATATATGTAATTTTTTATTTTTTATAGTTGAATAAACAACCTCTCGGTTTACGTAGGAATGTTTCCGAAGGACACCGACGGCAACGTAATTAAAAGTTTATTTATTTACTAATTACTACCAAAAAATAAGTTCCATCGGATTTTGTCGGAATGTTTCCGACAGAAACCGACGGGTTTGGAAGTGATTGAAATATGTGTTTCTTGTAATGCAACTGTATGTAACCTAAATTAGGTGGTCGTAGGAAGACGTCAGAAACCATCGGATATAAATGTATATATATACCTACAAGTTCCATCTCTCTCCATCACAATCACATTTAAAAATAAGAAAAATTATAATGTCAAACTCTAATTTTTGGTATTGGATAGATGGACCACGTATCGATGAAGAAATGAGAGAATTAACGGAAGAGTATGCTGTTGGGTTGAGAAGTTTTATGGAATTCGCGGCGAATCAAACTTTACCACTTGAAACAGGTAAGATGTATTGTTCGTGTATAAAATGCCAGAGTATGAAATATATCACTGTTAAAAACGTCTGCAGTCATATTTTTTGTAGAGGTTTACGTCCAAGTTACAAAATGTGATATTTTCATAGGGAAAATGGTTCGAATTGTTAACTTTGCAAGTTCTAGCTGAGTTGGTAATGCTGGTATAGGTGAGGAATTAGGCAACATGGTAGATGAAGAAATAGAGGGTAATGTTGACATTAGCGATATATGAGGTATAGGTGGTGACTCAACAGTGCCGATGAAAAATAATGATGGTACATTCCAAATGGTGAACGATGCATTTAGGGAGGATGTTCAGGTATTCACGGGGTTAGAAATAGGGGTGAAAAACCAAATGCCTTTTATAATATGTTAGATGCAGCAAAGAAGCCGTTATATTTTGGTTGCGACAAAGAGTTTTCCTTATTGTCGACAACAGCTAAAATTTTGAATATAAAAACAGATTACAATTTAACGGAGAGCTGTGTAGACAAGATCACCGGTCATGTGAAAAAAATTCTGTTACATACTAACACGTACGCATCGACGTGTAACAACATCCAAAAATTGGGTATCGGCCTTGGATTACCATATGAAATGATAGATGTTTGTGAAGACAATTATATGATTTTCTGGGAAAAGGATTTAAACGAAATCCATTATCGTTTTTGTAAAAAACCTCGATTCAAGCATACACGTGGAAGAACTCGAGTTCCATACAAGAAATGTGGTATTCGGCTATGTGACTTTCAGATAATTATAGCTGTATTATTAGATTATTGAACTGATCCTTAGTGATCAATTAAAGAACAAGCCCATATAGTAAAAATGTCAAAGTTAGGAAAAGATGTTGTACTAATATCTTTTAATACATCTAAAATGTAGTACAAAAATATTTCCTTAAACACTGAATATAAATAAATAAAACCTCTCTTAGTGTCGAATATGTTCTTTGTATTGTGAGTTACAACCTACAATAACATTTACACAAGCCAGTGTGAGCATATGAGGAAACAAAGATTAAAAATAGAGGTCGTATCCAATTCTACTTTCTTTGTTTTTTATATTATTTCAATATTAATGGAAAAACAACAAAATTAATAAACCGAAAAAAAGGGAATAAGATAAAAGTGAAAATTGTGGGGACTCGAGTTCCAATTGGTGAAAATTGTCGTCCCTCCATATGAGGGATCAAATTCTTTCAAACTTCAAATCATTAATATCTTCTAGAACCCAAGTGGTTAAAAGATTCCTTCTTATTGCATAGACATGCAAAGCAAGCATATTAATATTATGTCGATCTTATTATATAAATAATTACAGGGTTTAATTAAAACTTCTCGAAATAACACCTACTTATACCTTTTACATATCGCTTTATAATTAGATTCATGATCAAAGTGCAATAGATGATTTTCGTACTCGACGCTTGCACGCATAAACAACACACACACATACTAATTATAGTACTTAAATATTAGAAAGAAAAAAAACAATTGTTTTGTAACAATGTCGCCTTCACCAATAACCATCCATCAATGTACGCAGTGGCAGAAAAATTCTACATTTTTCTAGATTTTGGTGAATAGTTTAGCTTTATAAGAAAATAAAAACAGTTTCTTCATAAATCATAACAATGTCTGATTTATTTTTTTGAAATGATAGGTTCCACCATTACTATTAAACATGTAACCAATAGAAACTATAATCCAAATTGTGTAATCATTGTAACAAAGAAAATATATTTAGCCGCAATCATTGCTTATATAAGCTATAGTTTCAAGTAATTATGCATTCAATACATTTATTAAATATATAAATAACTGCATGGCTACGAATTATCAAGAGACAAGAATCAAAACCCCTTACATAGATATTTTAAAAGAAAAAAAAAACATAGAAAGGCAAAAGAAAATAGCCTAAATGGCTGCAATCGAAATCCATATATATTGGCTTTAGATAGACAATTCTATCTAATTATTATTTAGATTAAAGAAAATAAAAACAGAAGTTATTATTGGAAACGTGGTTCTCATTTGTTCATGCCGGTCTTTTCCTTAATGGTGTCAGTCGCACCTTGTGCCTTCTGCTTCAGCTGCTGTCCTCCCTATAAATTTCGACAATAATTATCAAATTTATCAGAAATCTCAAATAATTTCACAAAAAAAAAAGAAAAAGAGATGAAATAATAAGAAAATGAGAAATAAACCTCTTGAACAGACTCCTTAGCAGATTGGGCTGCATTAGAGGCCTTGTCCATCAAGTTGCCTGCCTTCTCCTACAAAATATCTCTAATTAATATTAGTAATAATATGCATAATAATCAAAACTATGGACCCAAAACGGTGTCGTAAAAGGGAAACCTGGGCTTGGCCTTTAGCTTGGCCAGCGTTGTAGCTCATGTTCTGACTGTTGTTAGACATTTTTCTTGTCTTCTCTTCAAACAAAGAAATATACTTTAAAAACGTTTTAGCTTTTGTAATTGTGACTTGTGAGGAAAGAGCTTCAGCGTAGAGAGATTTATATACTTGTAGGGACCCATGTACTTACGTACACGTGGAGTTTAGTTATTGGGTACCAGTTTACCCTTCTGACACGTAGCCTTTGTAGATTAGTACTCTCCGGTCGGATAGGAAGTTTTTGACCACGAGACAAGCAAAACCGTTCTAGACTTGTTCCAATGTCCTAATATAGTTCTATATGATTTCTATCTCGAGAAAAAGATAATTCTGTCATCCAAAATACTAAAAAAGTATGTTAAACGTTCTTTATTAATTTGCACTACATCTATTATTGTTACCATTCCTTTTTTCCCGGTGCTTACGTCCTGCATGTTTGATGCATTTGTTAGATATATTTTTTTAAATTACTATTCATTTTATACACAATTATGATTCGGTCGATTTTGTTTCAGCCGAATAAGATATCTTGCCTCTATATTATATTATAATTTCGTTAGTCATGTGCTTACCTAATACCACGTACCGTCCTCATATTGTCCAATAGTGTTTATAAATTAACCAAATAAAACTTTAATAATTGACATAATGATATCTGTCAAATCTTTGATATTGGTACGCCAACCACGTGAATCTGACCACCCTAGGGAATTTCACCCTATAAAATAGCACAATGTGCAATCTGAAACCAAATCAACATTAAGAATCACTTCATTCAAACAAGAACCATGGAAAACAAGCATGTAGCCGAACCTAAATCTAGCCGAGCCATAGATGAACAACAAATGGAAGACGCCAGCTTGCTTGCAACGAAGCTCTCGAACCTAGCAGCCTTTCCCATGGTTCTCAGAGCAGTCTTGGAGCTCGGTATCATCGATATCATTGCCACCGTAGGAGATGGTGTGTGGCTCTCACCTTCTGATATAGCAAGAAGACTCCCATCCAAACCTACTAACTCGGAGGCTCCAGTGTTGCTGGACCGTATGCTCCGGTTTCTCGCTAGTTATGCAATCTTGAAGTGTCGTAATGCTGTAATGCAAGATAACGGTCAAATCGGAAAAATCGTGAGGGTATATGCAGCCGAACCGGTCTGCAAGTTTTTCTTGAACAATAATGAAGGCTCAGGCTCTTTTGCACCTCTACTTATGATGAATCTTAGTGAAGTCAACGTCAATTCTTGGTACATCTAACTTTTATTAAAGACTAACACAATAAGACGTTGTTGATACTTTAAATTGACTAGACCCTCGGTTTACAACAAATTGTTTATAATTGCCTGTACTATCAAATGACTAATAAGCTATTTTTTAAATCAATAGGAGACATCTCAAGGGAGTATTATTAGAAGGTAAAGATGCATTCAGCTCTGCTCATGGGATGAAACTATATGAATACCTTAAGTCGGATGAACAACACGGCAAACTGTTTGATCAGGCTATGTCGGAATCTTCCATTATGGTCATGAACAAAGTTTTAGAAATTTACGATGGATTCAAAGATTTGAAGACCTTAGTGGATGTTGGAGGAGGAACTGGTCACATACTGAGTCTCATCACTTCAAGGTATCCTCATATTACGGGTATCAATTTCGATTTACCTCCGGTTATAGTCCGTGCTCCTCTTTGTTCCGGTAAGGCTCATCTTCTTGGCTCCACTTTTAACTATATATATATATATATCACAAAAATAGGAAATTTGCATTTCCAAAGACATTTTGTCATAGCTAATAATTTAATCAACTGGGAAAAATTATAGCTGTATGAATACCAATAGTCGTCTCTACATCTAACAAGAAATGTTGTACCCAATGAATACTTTATGAAACTGCCAAATATGTAGGAAAAAAAATAAGTTTGATAATTAGTCAATTTATTATGGTTTATTATGGTTGATATTAGCAAAACTGGTTTCAGGTATAAAACATGTGGCAGGAGACATGTTTACAAAGATTCCAGATGCAGATGCTATCTTCATGAAAGTTAGTCCCTATATATATTATATATCAACCGAAAATTACATATAAAAAATGAATATCATAGTTATATACTAAAGCATAATAACCTTGAATCATTACAGTCAATATTACATAATTAGAATGACAAAAAATGCGTAAAAATTCTGAAAAACTGTTGGAAAAGTCTTCCAGAAAATGGAAAAGTGATAGTAGTGGAAATGGTTACACCGGATGAAGCAAAGAGTGGAGACATATGGTCTAACATTGTGTTTGGTATGGACATGACAATGTTAACACAATTGGATACTAAGGAGAGATCTCTTTCTGAGTTCCAAATTTTAGCCTCTGCATCCGGGTTTTCTTGCAGTGAAATTGTATGTTCTGCTTTTCACTTTTCCGTCATCGAATTCTATAAGTAGACTATAGAGACTCGCATGCCTCTGCGCACGTATGCTTGTGTCTTACCTTTTGTTTTCATATTTACGATTGTGATGTTCCTTGTACGTTTCTTAAATTTTAGATTTTGTTTCTTTTTATTTTCCACTAAAAGTATATGGATAGAACATATTGTTATAATCTTACATCGTTGGTATAAATTAGCAAAACATTAGAACAAACGGAATACAAGAATATCCTAGAAGACTAATTCCCAAAAGAGAGGATTTACATTATTAAACTAATACTGAAAAGGAAAATAAGCTAGATCAAATGAGAAAGGTATCTCACAAATGAAAGACCTATGATTATGTACCGACAAAAAGATAACCCACAATTTTTTCTGAAGTAGCGAAATCGTAAACAAAGTCGATCATTTGACGACTCAACAGAATCCAAGAGAAAACCAAACCTTAATCATACCAAAGAGTAAGGATAGGAAACAAAACAATCTCGACACTCAGTTACAAAAATACATATTGGATTATGACCGTCAAAATTTTTGGAAACGGATTATTTCCGACCATTTTTGATGATATCACAATGATTAGTTTGGAATGGTCAGAAAAACGAGTTCCGTCAATAACATCGAAAATTTTCAACCACTCTGGAAATCGTCAGTAACGGTCGAAAATTTCCAACCACGAAAAAAGGTCGGAAACAACCGTTAGTAACAGTCAGAATTTTTTCTCAAACTAACATATTTAAATAATATTTATAATTTTAATTTAAAAAATATATAAGAATAAAATTATTAAAAAAATTATAATTACAAATGTTTTGATAAAAAAATGTTACAAAAATACATAAACCAAATCTAGTTTCCCCGAGGAGTATCCGATAATGAGTTTTCGAGAATTGAGAAGCTGTGAAAAAGGTCTCGGAATTTCGAAATTTCTTCTGCCTGTACTTTCTGCATCACCTCAAATTCCCATAATTTTGTGTCGCTCTCTTGCTGCTTATGCTCTATCTCTCTGTTTGTTTTGTCTCGACGATGGAAATCATTGTAACTCGTCCTACAATATAAAGTAACCTAAAAAAATAGTACTAAGTTTTAATTTCTATAATTATAATTTATTCCTAAAAAACAGTAAATGATTATATATTCATATAACTTTTAAACAACAAAGAATTATTTACAAAAGTATTCTTGAAACTTATTTTAAAAATTGGAAACGTTTTGATTATATGATTTTTAAAAAAATTACAAATAATAAAACAGCACAAAATATATAAGTCAATTTTTTGTAAAATCAAAAATCAAAACGAAAAATTATACAATCTCAAAAAGCAATTAACAATTATACAATCTCTAAAGGATAGGTGATTTCCATCCCATTTCCTTCCTAACATAACTGTGTTATGGTTTTCTAAAGAAAGACTGAATTATCCGTTTTACTCATGTATACAAAGAGGCAACCGTCTTACCGATAGGTTAGCCAACTATGCATATGAACTTTGATTAGGTTTTCATATGTTTTACGTTGTTTCTTCTCCTATTAGTTCGTTAGTTGATGATGACATTACCGGCCTCATGATCTCTCGTCAGATTCGGAATAGGGAAGGCTGAGTACACTTTGTTTTGTTTTTTCGAATAAAGTTTAGGGAGACTTTTCTCCCTCTCCCTTACAAAAAAAAGAATTAAGAACTATACAATCTCTAAAATCAATTAACAAAACAAAAATTAGCAAAAAGTTAAAACGAAAATCAAACAAGGTTTTTTCCAAAATGAATCAGAAATCAAAACAATATCAAAACCATTCTCCAACGATCTAGTAATGGAATCATAAACAAAAAACAAACCCAAACACAAACATTTTGGAAAAATTCAAGACAGCAAAGTTTTGTTATTGACTCAAGTATAATCGTGTAAACGAAAACAACCTTGTCATAAATTCGTCATATCTCAACCTAAAATTATGAATTAATGGAACCAACATTTTCCAACCAAAATCATTCTTTTCAAAAAACTGGAATTATAATTTTTTTTAATGGGGCTTAGTACTCTCTAGTTCATCTAGAGTCTTTACTCTAGACTTTTGGAGCTTTTGTTGTTGGGATTTTGTTTTTTTTGCCCGTCTTAGTTTTTTTTTTTTTGAAATTTCCTTTCATTTTCTTGTGTTATATGTATTAACCTAGAGAAGATTTTCCCTAGCCACCTTATAGAAAAGCTTTCCGCCGCTGAAACTATATTGTTTTAGTGTTTACTAGTGAAAAAATTATACATCCACGGTATAGCCACGAAAGAAAATCATATTTTTTTGGTGTTTAAGGAGTTTAACATTTTTGTTTTCTCGAAAGTAAAAAAATCTAGTTGAAGAAAAGGCAGAACTTTGGTTTAAGGCACAAGAATGAGGTGCGTTACCTTATCAATCGGCCCCTTTAGATAACAATCGTAAAAATGATATCCTATCGAGGCCACTAGTTGTAACTTTGGCTATTGCGAGATATAGGTGTTTTGTAGATAACTTTTGGAAGGATTCTGACCTATTTTCTTTGTTTGGATGGATTTTTTCCTGACGGAGTAAACGGTATTAGAAGAGTGTGCAAATAGAGTCTTTTGTATGGGAGTGTGCAGTATTTAGAAGAGTCTATTTGCATTGCACACAAAATTTGAAGCATTGTTGTGGGCAATGACGTGCCATTTTTCCAAGAAATCAGTGAGATATCTATGACTATGGACTGCTTAGAGGTGGTGAAAAACTGGAGATGATGGATAAACTTGTTGGATAAGCTTGAAAAAGATAACGTGAGTTATAAATTATCTGTAATAGTTAGAATAAACTTTATATTTTAGGAGTTATCTAAGATATAATTAGATCCTAATTGCAATAGGATTTGTTAGAAGTTTATAAAGGAGATATCAATGTTGTGATATTCCCTAAGAGTTTATAGCAAATTTAAGTGTTCGAGAACTTTAGTTTTGAATGGATTTTCTAAAGTTGATAAGAAGAGACATTTCTTATAAATCTTGTTTTAAAGTTTTTGGTTCTTTAGTATCAGAGCTTTTATGAATCACATCCATTCTAGGTCAAACTTGTAAAATCTCTTTCATAAAGTTTTGTCGACGCGGCGTGTTTAAGATACAAGTGGTGTCTTTGAAATCGATTTGAAGAAGTCAAATCTTGGGTGATCTTGTTCCAGCTAAACCTAAAGAAGAAGGATCTTCTACCTCCGCTATTCAATGTTTGATGCTCACCTCTACAAACTACACGGTTTGGTCTATGCGAATGAAAGTGATGTTCAAAGTTTTTAAAGTGTGGGAATAATTGAAACAGGAGTAACCAAAGGAGAAAAGGATAACATGGCAAAGACTCTTTGTTTCAATCTATACCGGAAACATTTATCTTACAAGTTGGTGATCTTGAGACTTCAAAAGAGATTTGGGAGGCAATTAAATCCCGACATGTTGGATCTGAGAGAGTTAAGGAGGCAAGACTACAAACTCTAATGGCAGAATTTGAGAGAATGAAGATGAAGGAGAGCGACACAATTGATGAATTTATCAGACAAGTCTCGCAAATAACCTCAAAATCGACTACTCTAGGAGAAACAATTGTAGAGTCAAAAGTTGTGAAGAAATTTCTCAATAGTTTACCAAGGAGGAAGTATATCCATATCACCACTGCTCCTAAACAAGTCCTTGATCTCAATAAGAAAAGTTTTGAGATCATAGTAGGTAGGCTAAAAGCCTTTGAAGAGAGAATTAGTGAAGAAGAGCAACAACTTGAGGAGCAAAGAAAACTCATGTATGCAAATATGGATACACAAGCTTACCATGGAAATAATGGTGGACAAGGAAGAGATAGAGGACTAGGACGTCGTGGTGGTAGAGGACGAGGATGTTATGGTGAATAAAATCAAGAAGGGCAATCTAATTATGGTTAAAATCAAGGATACAAGAAGGATTTATCCAAAATCATGTGCTTTAGATGTGACAAGTTAGGTTACTTTGCTTCTAAGTGTCCGGATAGGCTTCTTAGGCTTCAAGAAGCCTATGAGAATGAAGAAGAAGAAGATACTCAAGAGGCCAGAAGATCTTCTTAAGCATGAGGTTGTGTATCTTAATGAAAGGAATGTGACACCAAGCAAGTTTAAAGCATCAAAAGATGGGGACAATATTTGGCATTTGGACAATAGAGCTAGTAATTACATGACTGGTGATCAAAGATACTTCATAAAGATTTATGAGTCTATAACCGGAAAGGTTTGTTTTGGAGATGATTCGAGGATTAACATTAAAGGAAAAGGGTCAATATCGATTCTTGATCAAAACGGAGATCCAAAGATCACAACAAACGTCTACTATATTCTAGATCTAAAGAGTATTATTATAACTCTTGGACAAGCAAACGAATCAGGATTTGATATAAGAATGCGAGGAGATGTATTAACAATGTTTGATCGTGAAGGAAAACTCATTGTTAAGACAAAAATGGTCACTGAAATAGTTGTACAAAGTGAAGTTAGAAACAAAGGAGGCTTCATGTCTAAATCTAGCTAAGATTACGGAATCATCAAGATGGCACTCAAGAATAAGTCATGTTAATTTTAAAATAACTCAAAAGATGATACAAAGCAAGCTTGTGAAAGGAGTAACACGTGTGAAGTTAGAAAACAAAGTTTGCAGCTTGTCTTTTAGAAAAACAAACTCGACAAGTTTTTCCTAACAACTTTGTATCGAGCAAATAAGAGGCTAAAAATTGTACATGGAGACCTTTGTGGACCAATTACACCAAGCACCATGGCTGGAAGTAGGTATATTTTTGTGCTCATTGATGATCACACAAGATATATGTGGTCGATACTCTTGAAAAAGAAAGGAGAAGCCTTAATAAAGTTCAAAGGATTTAGAACAATGGTAGAGTAAGAGACCGATGAAAAGATGTAAGTTTTTTGAAGTAATAGAGGAGGTGAGTTTGTATTACACGACTTCGACTCCTTTTGCGAGATTAAGGACATCAAAAGACATCTCATAACACAATATACTCCCCAACAAAACGGCATTATGGAGAGACGCAATAGAAGTTTGTTGGAGATGGCTAGGAGTATCATGAAACACATGAAGGTACCAGATTACTTGTGGGGAGAGCAAATACGACACTCTACCTAACTTTTGAACCGAATTGCTACAAGAATGGTAAAAGATATGAATCCTTATGAATGTTTCAAGGGAAAGAAACCAAATATTGATCACTTGCGGATATTTGGGTGAATTGCTGATGCAAAGATGGAGACACCACACTTATAGAAACTAGAAGATAGATCAAGAATGATGGTTTACTTAGGAACAAAACCGGGATCAAAGGCATATTATCTTTTTGATCCGGAAAACAAAACAATTATGGTGAATAGAGATGTTGTCTGTAATGAACTAGAGGATGGAATTGGAGAAAAAAATCACGAGTCTACAACCGAAGGAATTGGAGAAAAAAAATCATGAGTCTACAACCGAAGAAAAACTCGGATGCAAGTATCAACAAACACAAGGCTAGACTTATGGCAATACAAAGGCATGTATTAGTTTTTAAGAGTTTTTGCACCGGTGGCTAGGTCGGAGACAATTCAGATGCTAATTAACCTTGCAGCAACAAATAGATGGGAGATCATTACCTTGATATCAAAACAGCCTTTCTCAATGGTGAGCTCAAAGAAACAGTTTTTGTGTCTTAACCTGAAGGTTTCGAGAAGAAGGGATGTGAAGGAAACGTTTACAAGCTTAATAAGGCTTTATATGGTTTAAAATAAGTGCCTAGAGCATAGAATATCAAGTTGAGTCAAAGTCTAAAGAATCTTAAGTTTGAGAGATGCTCTGAAGAACCTTTGGTGTATCAAAAATTCAAAGTAAATGGTCTTCTTATTGTGGTGGTTTACGCCGATGATATATTTGTTACATGGACAAACACGAAAAATATTCCAAGCTTCAAGAATGAGATGTCATCAACATTTGAGATGAGTGATATAGGGATGTTGACACACTATCTCGGTTTGGAAGTGTCTCACACCGAAGATGGAATAACACTTAGTCAAAAACGTTATGCTGAAAATACACTTGAAGAGGCTAACTTAAGTAATTGTAATCCAGTTCAATCACCAATTGAATCGAGTCTCAAGCTTTCAAAGGCAGTTGGTGAAAAAGAAATCGATGCAACAAGTTATCAAAAGCTTGTTGCTTCTTTAAGATACTTGCTACATACAAGACCAGATACGGCTTATTGTGTTGGTGTTTTAAGTCGTTACATTTAAAGCCCGAGACAGTCATATGAAGTTGCAATGAAACAATGTCTAGATATCTTAAAGGGACAATCACTTGTGGCCTAAAATTCAAGAGATCAATGTCTAAAGTTCCAAGACTCATAGGTTATAGTAATAGTAGTTATAATGTGGATCTGGATGATGGTAGAAGCACCACATGACACATCTTTTATCTTAGTGAAAGTCCAATAACGTGAACTTCTCAAACGCAAGAGACCGTGGCTCTTTCTTCTCGTGAAGTTGATTTTTATGGCTGAAACGGAAGAGGCTAGACAAGCAATTTAGCTACAAGTTTATATTTTGCATCTCCACAAAGTTTTTGCATTTTCTTATTTAGTTTGCACATTTTCGACCAATGGTATTCCCACCAGGCCACTCACTCTGATCCGCTTTATGGAAACCCTCAAGATCCCATCAACACCATAAGTTCACTTCCACCATTTAGTTGCAGATAGCTTCACTGATTGCCCCCAACTTGTTATGCATTTATCTTACTTATTTGCACATTTATCTATCCCCTCATTACTCATTCCAAAAAGCTACTACATATGGGGGCCCCTCTAGAGTACTTTTCATGATGTTTTGTAGTTATTTCTATGTTTTGCACTAACATCCACCATTGTTGCAGTTTAGCTTAAGATCTCATGAAGGAGATGAAGATGGAAGCATTAGTTTCAGTTAACTTTATATTTTTCATCTCCACACAGTATTTATATTTTCTTATTTAGTTTGCACATTTGCGACCAATGGTATTCCCACCAGGCCCCTTATCAATCCTCTCATTACTCATTCCAGAAAGCTACTACCTATGGGGCTCATTTGGAGCATTTTTCATGATGTTTTGCACCCAACCATTTGGTTTGCATTATAGCTGAAATATATGTTTGCAGCTAACAAATAATCGTTTTGAATCAGTGTTCTTCAACACCAAGGTCCTTGAATTTGTTTGGAATGGTATATGCAAACAAATAAATTGGCTTCCAATAATTTGTTACCCAATTCATATTTATTTTGCATTCTTATAAACGTAATTACTGCAAAACTTTTATTTGTTGTTATCATCATAGTTAGTGATTATATCATCTTCATCTTTTTTAAAGATGTTTAAAGCATATATGCAACTCAGTTATGGCTGTCGTTTAAAATTTAAAAATTTACATAAAATACATTAAGAGTTAGAACCCTTAATAAACAATGAAGAGATCAAACGCAAGAGTTATAATCCGTAATAATCTACAAACCAAATCCGCCATTATCAAATTTAATTTCAGATCCTGAAATTATTCCAAACCAGGTAACTCAATTACAATATGAAAGACTTCCTGAATAATCAAACAAACGAAAAACCCTCTAGTTATATCTGTAACCTGAAATCCAATTCTTAGGGATCGCAAACAATTTCTCAGGACTTTGTAACTCCACCATTTTCAATATCTAATAGTAGTTAGAGAGAGAACGTGGGCCATGAGTTTCTGGGGGTATTGAGTCTTTGTTCACTCTGACCCCACTGCTAGTTTCTTAATTTTAAGTATTGTATGTTAGTTAGTTAATTAGTTTGTGTGTTTATGATATTGGCTTAATTCTCCCCTATATTATCTTTAAAAAAATAAATACTTAAAAATCTTGATAATACAACTTTGAGAAGTGATTTTGTTCAGAAAAATGTAAGAGGTTATATTTCAGAAATATAGTTAATTGTTAATTTATTTGTGATACTATGGTTTTTTTCCTACATGAATTTTGTTTAAATTTAAATTTTTCTATATTTTCGTAATGTTTTATAAATGGAGTCCCATAAAATTCAGGTATGAGTGGTAAGAGACAGATTTTAAGGTTTATGTGATTAGAGACTTAATTGATAGATAGTTTCCATGGAGATATCTTACCACCCGATTATAGCTACCATCCTAATGTTTCCTGCTTCTTTCTTCCTTCACCTTTTTTTTATCATTCTTCATATATAAACCATTTAATTTAGTCGATTTCTTGACAGTTGACTCTAAACTTTTCTTATATCGTAAAGGATGGGCTGACCTAAAATACCACCTTAGTGAAGTTGGTGTAACTGAATGAATGTTTGCTCAATTAATGCTTATATATAACTGAACTCTTAAAATCAAAATAACAGTCATAATGTTTGGCTACATATCTGTCTAGTCTTGGGTTATTATCGGTCATTTAACCAAATGTTTCTGATCAATCTATGGAATTTCACTCTATAAAATGGCACAAAGTGAAATCTGAAACCATCCCACGTATTGAGTATCACTCCCTTCAAACAAGAACAATGGAAAACCAATCTGCAGTGTCCTCAACTACTTACCCCGAACCTAAATTTAGCGACACCAAAGGTGATCAACAAGTTGAAGACACCAATTTTCTAGCGACGAGGCTCTCAAACTTAGCCGCCTTTCCCATGGTTCTCAGAGCCGTCTTGGAGCTCGGTATCATCGATATCATTGCAAACATAGGTGATGGTATGTGGCTCTCACCTTCTGAGATAGCAAGAAGACTCCCAACCAAACTTAGCAACCCGAAGGCTCCAATGTTGTTGGACCATATGCTCCAGTTTCTCGCTGGTTATGAAATAAGTGTCAAAATGTTATAATACAAGATAACGGTCAAACCGGAAAAATTGGGAGGGTATATGCAGCCAAACCGATCTGCAATTTTTTATTGAAAGATAGTGAAGGCTCAGAATCTTTTGCGCCTCAATTCATGATGAACCTTAGTGAAGTAAACTTCAATTCTTGGTATGTTTTATAATTATTGAAGATTAATTTTCAATCAAATATATATATATAGTTGATTCTTAAATTGACTAGACTCGTCGGCTTGCAACAAACGGTTTATAATTGCTTGTACCAGCAAATGACTAATAAGCTTCTTCTTTTTTTTAAACAATAGGAGACACCTCAAGGGTGTGATATTAGAAGGTAAAGATGCATTTAGTTCTGCTCATGGGATGACATTATTCGAATACATAAAGTCGGATGAACAATACTGCAAACTGTTTGGTCGGACTATGTCGGAATCATCCATTATGGTTATGAACAAAGTTCTCGAAACTTACAATGGATTCAATGATATAAGGACATTAGTGGATGTTGGAGGAGGGAATGGTCACGTACCAAATCTCATCACTTCATAGTAGCCTCATAATTTGGATATCAATTTTGATTTACCTCCGGTTATAGCCCCCGCTCCCTTCTATCCCGGTATAAATATCATACATCAAAGTTAACAACCATTTTAATCTAACATATAAGATTCATGTGTCACTCCAGACATTTTCAATTAGAATTTTTCAATAGCGATTTTAATAAAACTGGTTGCAGTATAAAATATGTAGGGGGAGATATGTTTACAAAGATTCCATATGGAGATGCCATTTTCATGAAAGTAAGTCCCATACATATATATCAACCGATAAATACATCAAAAAAGATAAATATCAGAGTTAATATTACACTATAATTAATAATTTCGAATTGTTTCAGTGGATATTACATAATTGGAGTGACGAAGAATGCGTAAAAATTCTAAAAAACTGTTGGAAAAGTCTTCCAGAAAATGGAAAAGTGATAGTAGTAAAAATGGTAACACCGGACGAAGCCAAAAGCAAAGACATATGATCTAACATTGTGTTTGGTATGGACATGACAATGTTAACACTATTACATAGTAAAGAGAGATCTCTTTCTGAATTTCAGATTCTAGCTTCTACATCCGGTTTTTCTCGTTGTGAAATCGTATACTCTGTTTTTAACTTTACCATCATCGAAATCTCTAAGTAGATTTGACAACCACATTTGGGACGTTATGATTGTGTGTGCTCGTTTGTTTTTTATATGTAAATATATGATGGTCTTTCTTTTTCTACATTTCGTAATGTTTTTTATCAGTCGGTCACACTGTTATTTGTATTGTAATTTGGGACATTATTAATTTATTATGGTGAATAAAGTGATATATAGAAAGAAAAAAGCACAAACACATATAGGTGTCAAGCTTAGAGCTCTCGGAGACAAAATATTGTTGCATCTTTTATCTGTCATGTTTCAAAAGATCGAGTTCTGGAAAACAAGTTAGGAACATGATCTAGAAGATGAAGTAGTAGTTTAACCAAAACTTGGTCCTCAACTCGGTAAATCTGGATCCAACCTTCTCTGTATAGCAGCTGCACCCTGCATGCATCAAGATGGAAAACGTTACATTAACAAATAAACAATGGAACTTAAGATGATCCATACCACAGAGGAACAAAAGTAGGGCTTTTGTATTAAACCTCCATATCTCCAATTTTGTACAAATACACCATTTCTTCCTTTAGCCGAGCTTGTTCTTTCATAGCTTGTGCCTGCCATAGATTCATAATCTCATAAGATTTGTGCAAGTAAGCAGATTAATGTCAAAAATAACAGTGCGATTTCAAACCAAATACTGACCATTCCGCCTTCCATTGATCTCTTTAGAGCTAGAACTTCTTCTTCCTTTTGCTTTTCGCGTAACTCCTGCATCTCTAGCCTGTAACAACCACAAAAAGACATGGCTTTTAACTAAACGCATCCAACAGAATTACTATATCTTATTGACTACACGTATAAAGTAAGAGTCTCTGGTTACCGCCGCTGTTCTTCGTCATTGAACACAGTACGTTCACTAATTCCAGCATTCTTCAAACCCTTTTTCATCTCTTTTTCCAACTTACATCTGTAGTAACCATCAATGTCATAGTATCTGCAAAAATTCCGATCTTTGATGAGTAACTACTAATCACAACATAAGTATTCAACAACATAAAGACATCCAAACAACAAAAGAAGCTTACTTTTTGGAGGTAAATGTACCAGTATTGTGATCCTCCATAAAACTGTGGAAAACCAAAAAAAAACAATTGCACAACATTCAGAATCGGAAAGAACTTCATATGAACATAAAATCCATCGCTACATCAGAACAGATATCACTGTACATACTCTTTAAACATTTTCTTCTCTTCCCAAGGTGGCAAGCTTTCCAAATTGACCTATTGAAGCAGACAGATAAACAAAATCAATTCCCGGGTGCCGAAAACAGGACTTAGTTTCTGTAATTCTTATCAGTCTAAATAACAAAGCTACAGAGTATGTAAAAAGTCACCTCTTTTACTTCAAGCAACCATGCTGTGAACTCTGGTCGTTTATTCCTACATATATGAGTGTAATCAACAATTTCAATATCCAATTTTTTTTCAGAAATAACAAACTCTCGATTCAAGTCTCCACAAAGATTCAAAATAGTAATCATATTCGAGAGAGCATAGCGCAAAAATTTCCAAAAAGGAGGTTAAACTGATAATAAGAGACAGAAACTTTACCACATATCAGTTTCTCTGATAATTCCATACTTCCCCCATGATTCAGTGACTGCTCCTTTTTTCACTTTCTCAGACTTCTTCTTTTTTTTCTTCTTCTCCTTCTTTTTTCTATCTCCATCAATTTCTTTCTCAGACTTCCTCCTCTTCTTCTTCTTCTTCTTCTTCTTCTCTTTCTCTCGTTTCCTTCTCTTCCTCTCTCTCTCTTCCCTCTCCCTTCTCTTCCTCTTCCTTCTTCTCCTCTCATCCTCACTCTCACTCTCCTCAGAATCAGAATACTCCGACGAATAATCCGACTCCGATTCTGATTCCGAATCTGAGCTACTACTCGAATAATCACGGCGTCTTCTCTGAGATTTCCGGTCTGATTTCCTTTTCCCTCTTGCCTTTCTACTCATACGTCTCTCATCTTCCGAATCGCTACCACTTTCCAAACCAGATTCAGACCCAGATTCTTTGCTGTCTTTTGATTTCCTCTTAGATTCACGGCGGCGACTCACATCTTTTTCTTTGTCGTAATCCTTTCCGTCACCGCTAGCTTTCTCCCGGGATAATTTCCTTCTATCCTCCACGTCGGCTTTCGTACTCTCCGACGGAGAACCATCGTGGTCTCTTCCCATCTTGCTAAACCTCCGGCGAGTTACCTAGGCCCTGAGGGATCGAAAGCGTGATAAACCCAATAAAATCAGTAAATGCGAGTAGTAGTACTAATAATTAAATTGGGCCAAGATTGATTGAAGCCCATTATCAAGATTATTGTAGTAGACAAAAGGCCCATTATGAATATAAAGACATAATTGGTTCCGGAAATTTCATCACTTTACTTCATCATTGGCCTCTTTGATTTTTACCCAATATAGTTCAATCCTCATGTTTAGTTTTGTCTTTTGACATCCTTTCAATGTTTTACTATGATCGTGTTGGTGTTTAGATGTATTTCCGAGGACCCCCAACCAATCTTAGAAAAAGAATTATGTTCATATTATATATCATCATCTGTTTCTGGAGCAGACATACATATACTTCGAGCCAAGGAGATACAACAAGCGACAAACAATGGCTTATAAAGCTCTCGACCAAGCAAGATAATTATATTACACTGTACAAAGAAAAAGAAAGCTATAAGAATAGACACAAGTTGTAACTCAAAACAAAAAGAGGCAGAGGATAATGCAGCAAAGGAAGAAGATTGATACCCGATGTAGAGACTTCTCTAGCTGCACCATCCTCTGGTTATTGTTTCCATAGATGGTTCGGGCATTTCGGTGAGGATGAGTCAAAGTGTTTGTAAACGTTCCAAATATTCTCGTGTCGACCATGTCCCCAAACATTCCAATTACCGGGCACAAGAAACCCATCATGACTGCATTGGCTAGATCAGTTGATGAATCAGCTGTAGTTGAACCACCGAAATGACGAGGTGACTGAGCTTGATGGTGGTGTTGCAAGCTTGGGTTTAGAGATGAAGCTGAATTGACAAGATTGTTTAACGGGGATGAAGTGGGTCTGTGGGGTATTATCCTAGTTTCTGAAGAAGACGAAGAAGACATGCCTCTTCCGTAAAGAGGAACCAATGAACCGATGGAGATGTTAGATTTGCAGACAGGGCAGTTTTGCTGCTGAACAATGTAGAGAGAAGATGATTTCTGCACATCCAACCATGTGTAAATGCATGGCCAACAGAAAAGATGTCCGCAAAGAGTCACAATTGGATCATGAGCCGTTTCTAGACAGATGTTGCAGTCGAAACAGCCACTTTCATTAGAGTTACGTTCCGTTGGAATTGTAATGAGATTAGGCTTTTGTGTCAGTACAAACCCATCACCATGTGCTCGTTGAGCATCAAATCCGAAGAAATTTTCTTCCATGGCGGTAGTAAGATCCTAAAATCAGGGAAACACACAAACAAGTCATATCATTCAGAACAAAGCACACAACTTTAGGCGAGCCTAACAGCCATGCAAACTCTTAAGATTGAGTATACTTCTGAAGTTTGAAAGAAGAGCTTATAAGAAGCAAAAAGAGATTCATGCCTATTTTGACTTAAGGGATTATGTGAAAATGGTGATTGTATCATCTAAAAAGCATCAAAAGAAAGAAAACCAACGAAAATGTTACAGATATCTAATCAATTAACATCTTGTTGGTTAGTAAAAATCTTTTGATTAGGGAATTAAAGAAACTACCTTTCCGATTACAAACAAACAGTTGAGGTTTCATTCGAAATTTACGATTCCAATCCTCTGGGAGGGAAAAAAAAGGGATAAAAGAGAAATAAATCCCAATAAATTGTTACTAAATCCACAAAATTTCCTTAGATTACATTCACCAAAACTCCTGATTGACCTACACGATAACCACTCGAGAGATTCATAGAAGGAGAGAGAACATACCGAACCGGGATTATAAGAACCTCGAATTCGAGAAGGAGATGGCGTAAGGAGAGAGAGAAAGAGAGATCTTTAAGGATTCGAATATTGAGATGGAGAGAGTCAGTAGAAGAGGCTTGTGACGATGATTGATAATGATGGTAACGTTGGTGACGACCACGATAATGATTGATGACTAGTTCTGCATCTTTCACCTTACCAATATCATCACATTAACTGACGGAAGTCAAACAAAAAATTTCTTAATTTAATTAATTAATAACTTCTAACATATTAAGTTTATAACCCTATTCAAAACTGACGGAAAATTTTAATTTTGTTACAACAGCATAAAGATCTGTTTTGCCAAATTATAATTTACACTAAAAGCTTCTGTCATCACAGAAGCAGCTCTCTGGTTCCAAGTGCCATCAATGGAGCCTCTTTCTTGCTTAGTAGCTCCAGCTGATTTCAGCATGGCCAGAGTTGGACACTGCCGTATCATGCTTCAACTTATTCTTCCGTCGTTTTTTCTTCTTCGAACTCGTTTTGTTTTCCTCTTCATCCACCATCTTCTTCTTGCTCTTCTCCTTTTTCTTTCGAGACGATTCTTTAGATTTCTTACCGGGAGTATCAACTATCGGAGTTATGTCCCCATTCTCGGCATCCCCTCTTGGGAACGAACCTTCTTCGTCTTCTTCTAGACGCCAATTGCAGAAAAGCCCACCATTGCTTTTGCCATTACTCAGCATTGGCAATGGCTCTCCTGCTCCAGGAAGCAAGCTGTTGAAGGTGACGTCCCCGTTTTTCCCACCTTTACGCTCAGACAGGATTGGGTCTGATCTGATTATTGTGCCAAGAATGCTTCGGTTTGGTCCTAACGCTAGAATCGACTTTGTGTTTGTTAAAGTAGTTAAGGCCATTGCAAAGGCTGATCGAATCTGTATATAAGGAAGCCGTCTCTGATGAGTATCAACAAGTATATACTTTGTTAATAAACTAGAGAAGCAAAGAGAAGAACCTGAAAGTAGTTGAATGAGTTCTTCCCAATGTCATTCTCTGGTGTCTGATTATCCAACACAATCAAATAAAACCAAGTTAATCTTATGTCAGACACATTTTATGTTTCTTGCAAATAGAAAACCAGAGATCAAAGCTAACCTGTGGGTCCTCGATCGAGATAAGCCCTGGCCGGGCTGTGTTCAGGAAACTGGACAGACCAATCGAAATAAAAGACAACATATGAATCTTAACTGACATAAAAGATTGAGTTCGATGAGAATCAAGTAATTATAGTCTCCAATGTCTTAATTTACTTACCCTTTGTTGCCCTTTGAAAAGAAAGAACCTCCCATTTTGCAAGATATACCTACATCTGCGGTATTTAATTTTCGCCCGTAAAAATCAAAGAATTTAACCTACAAGAAGATAAGGTTTTTAGCCAAGAAATGAAGCTATATGATTAAGGCTTCAAGTCACAATGACAAAAAATACCAATAGAACTCCCAAATTATGCTCGGGTGGGCTTCGACCATCCTTGAGGTACTGTTTCATAAAAGAAACAAAGGTACAGAAACTCCAATTCAGAGATGTACACTTTTAATAAAGTGAATGGTCTGATCATGTGCATTCAAGTAACCACTTTACCTTAAGAAATGCAATGAGCATTGCAAGAAGTGCATATGAACCAATTCCACCACTGTACACCTGAACAAAAACATTAGAGAATTTTTTTGAATATGATGCACTGTGAAGAGGGATGATATATTATAAAGACAAGCAAACTATTATTTCCAGACCTCGTTGAGTTCTCTCTGCTGCAGAAATACTTTCAAAATTAGACATAATGGTCGTAGAGGAGGCAATTTTGATACTGCATCCTGAAAAATAATTTGAGACTTATCGTAAGATTGCATAAAATCAAACATAATAAGCTGTTGAAAAGTAAAATTCAGCTTGAAAAATCACAAAGTTCTTGAGAACTAGCTGAGGCAAAGTGCCAGATTCATTGTTTAAATAAAGCCGAACACATCATAAAAATGTACTATCACAAACCTGTATAAACTCAGCTGCCTTGGGTCCATTCTCCATATCAAAACTGCAAAGCCAGTGACATACTTAATACTCGCAAAATTCTTATAATCTATTCACGAAAAGAAACTCATTTGTGTGTCTATATACAATTAAGCATGGAGTGCAAAGCTTTTGTTGAGGATATATAATAACCTTAAGTTCAAAGTTCCTCTAAGACTTGCTATAAAACCAATTAGTATACTGCCTAATCTATTAGAGATAAAACAGACTGAATGTAAAAGGGAACCTAGTAGGTAAATAGGAAAATAAAAAAGAACCTTAGATCAAACGCAATGTTGCTTGTCTTCTCAACAAACTTGATAATTGGTACACGGGCTTTGGCAATCACCTACGCAATCAAAGCGCTAACTGTGAGCCATAATCTCTCTAAGATAATGGCATATAAATAAGAGAAATTCAAAAGATACCAGAATGTTCTTTGCAATTCCTTTTTGTGACAATGCCCTGGAGAGTGCCCGTAGACCTAATTGAGGATTTGTGAGACCTGATTCTAGAATGACCACCTGTATATACAGCAAAAACGGATAAAGATTTAGGCATAAAATCTCTTCAAACACCAAAACTTTACAGGTAGCCAACTTCAACGTGTCAAAAATCTAAGCTCCAGCCTCCAAGGTATTCTAGTCAATTGTACCATCACCTAGCCAACTAAACAAAAGTGTTGCGATTACACTTACATCTATATCACTTGTTGGAAGATATAGCCCTGTCCTGTATGACCCAAAAACCTCAACCTACAATAGAAGAATATGAAGGAATTAGAGACCGCAGTTTATGAAATAAAAGAACAACCACAGATAGTGAAAACTTTGAAGGCTGTACCCTGCAAGTCGGCCAGATGTATTTGATAACACTTGAGACACTTTGCACTGCTGCATCACGCTCGGCTTTTTCTGCTTGAGTTGGTAACAGAAAGTCACAGAAATCTACTATTTCTGCAAAATCCAAGATCGAATGTAGAGAAGCAACACCAAAAGAAGAATCAGTGTTGCAATACTATCCAGCAACTATCTACTTCAACAAAACAATCGAACTACCACGAACCTAAAATCGATGGACAAATTAAACAAAACTATTTAGAAGACCCAAACTTTGAAGAAGTGACAAAGCAAGCAATCGAATTAATAAGAACCCTACATTGAGCAAATTATCCAGACTAAAAAAGGACTCAAACTTTTTGCACAGTACCTTTATGCAATTGAAGCATTGGGATCTTAGAACAACTATTCTCACTAAACCAATTACTCTCCAATCTGGGTTTTTCAGCTACTTCATTTTTCTTCCTCTTTTTACTCTTCTTCAACACAACAGGCGTTATAGGTTCACTGCCGTTTTCATGCGTATCGGCGTCGACGTCGAGGGAAAAGAAGTCCACCGTATCTGATTCCACAGGCGTGGTATTGACAGTGAAATCAGATATCTCTTTACGGAAAACAGAATATTGGTACGAATCTTCATGCGTGGTTTCTGGAGATTGATTGGAATCTGAGAATGATAATGGGGGTAGGGTATCGTACACAAAAACTGGAGCCTCCGTCTTACCAGGAGACTCCATTGAAGATCGGCGGAAGCTAAACGATGGGGTTTTTAGGGTTTCGAAGCCGCCGGGGGAGGAGGTACGGATGGATGCTAACTCAAAATAAAGTCCGAAAGGAGAAAGGAAACAACGATGGAAAATATTAGTTAAATTTAGCAAAAAAAAAAAAGGAAAAGGAAAATACATATGAGCAAAATAGTTTTAAACTACGATTATACCAGATTTGATTGTTTTTTTTAATTAGTGTTGGTTTGGTTATTAGATACGTGTTGATATTTTGAATATTATTTTGAGAACCGAAAACCAAACCGAAATCAATTTGAATAAGAAGAGTCGAATCCGAAGCAAACCCGATAAAATACCACAATAAATACTAAAGCTATATATTTGAAAAACCGACTCATATAGAAACCAAATCAAAAACCAAATTTTAGTTTTTTGAAGTAAATTTATATCTTATTATATAAAGTAGAATGTTTCAAAATTAATCATTAACAAGATTGTCCCACATGTCAGAACCAACGACCAAATTTTTTCTGCATTTATATATTAAAAAATAAAAAGATAAATATACTTTAAGATATATTTTTTAATATTTATCTCTATCACAAGATATGAATCTCTATCCATAATCCTGATATAAAAAGGATTGTAAATAATTATTCTTATTTATAGTTAAAATATAAAATATTCATAAATATTTATTTCATACTAAGTATAAAATTAAATAATGATATATTGTAAAAATAATTATAAAATAAATTTTCATATAAAATAAATATTTTTATATTCTTAATATCTTATTATATAAAATAGAATGTTTCAAAGTTACTCATTAACAGGATTGTTTCACGTGTCAGATCCAATGACCAAATTTTTCTGCATTTATATGTTAAAAAATAAGAAGATAAACATATTTAAAGATATATTTTTTAATATTTATCTTTATCACAAAATATGTATCTCTATCCACAATCCTAATATATAAAAAATGTAAATAATTATTCTTATTTATAATTTAAAATAAAATTTTCATACATATTTATTTTATACTAAGTATAAAATTAAATAATATTATATTTTCTTATTATATAAATCAGAATGTTTCAAAGTTACTCATTAGCAAAACTGTTCCACGTATCAGATCCAACGACCAAATTTTTTATGCATTTATATATTAAAAACTAAGAAGATAAATATACTTTACGATATATTTTTTAATAATTATCTCTATCACAAAATATGTATCTCTATCCACAATCCTAATATAAAAAAGATTATAAATAACTATTTTTATTTATAATTTAAAATAAAATATTCATAAATATTTATTTCATACTAAGTATAAAATTAAAAAATGTTATATTTTAAAAATAATTATAAAACAAATTTGCATGTAAAATAAATATTTTTATATGCTTAAAAATCTTGTTATATAAAGTTGGATTTCAAAGTTACTCATTAACAGGATAATTCTACGTGTCAAAATCTAAATAATTAAATTTTTTCTGTATTTATTTATTTTTTAAAAAATGATAAAACAGATTTTTTATGAAGATTCTTTTAATATTTAGTTTTATCACAAAATAATTATCTTTGATCCTAATCCTAGCAGAATATAGTTATCTATATATTTTCTAAATATTTATTTGTGTACATAATCTCAATCTAAAAAGGATTGTGTATTCATAATCTTAATCCAAAAGAGAATTGTGAATATTAATTGCTATATATACATAAACGCATAGACGGTTTTTTCAATTCTCTAAATAATATCAAGCTCTCTTTAACATAACTATTTCTCTTTCGTTTACATCCAACGCATTCAAGGCAAACAAAAAAGGTAATAAACACTTTAAATTTAACGTATCATTAATTATTTTACTATTATTAACATGATATCTTATCATCTTATTATATATAGTTGGGTTTCAATGTTACTCATTAACAGGATGATTCCACATATCAAAACCTAACGATCAATTTTTTTTTGATATTCATCCATTTAAAAGAAAACATATCCTATTATATAAAATTAGATCTAAAAGTTACTCATTAACAGGATGATTCCACGTGTCAAAATCCAATGATCAAAATTTTTTCTGTATTTATTTCTTTGGAAAAAAGATAAAACAAATTTTAAATAGATTTTTTATATTTAGCTTTATCACAAAATAATTATTTTTGATCCTAATGCCAACCGAATATAATTATCTAAATATTTCCTAAATTACTATGTATACATGATCCCAATCTAAGAATGATTTAATATTCATAATCCTAATTTAAAAGGGAATTGTGAATACCAATTGCTATATATACATAAACACATAGACGATTTTTTCAATTCTCTCAAGCTTTTCAAGCTCTCTTCAACATAATTATTTATCTCCCATTTACATTCAACGAAATCAAGGCAAACAAGCAAAAAAGGTAAACACTTTAACTTTAACATATCATTATTTTATTTTATTTTAATATTATTAAAATGAACATTATCGTCCTATTATATAAAATAATATTTCAAAATTACTCATTAACAGGATGATTTCACGTGTCAAAATCAATGATCAGAAATTTATCTGTATTAATTTCTCTTTTTTCCAACGTATTAGTCTATTAAAAATTGATAAAATAGATCATTAAATATTTTTTTTTAATATTTAGCTTATCTTAATTTAAAAGTAATTTCTAACCTAAAAAAATCTTAATAAAAAAAGAAATTAAGAATACTAATTGTTAAAAATTAATTCTAACAAAACTAATTTTTATTACTAATCTTATTATATAAAAATAATATTATATTAAAAATAATTGAGAAATTACCAATATTGCCCCCTTTCTTCTACCCTTTTTCAACTGTTGTCCTTTCAACTCTACCCTTTTCATTCTCTACCTCTCAATAAAACATATTTTTCTGATTTTACCCCTCTCATTTTTTTCCTCTCTTCTCTCTTTCTCTTTTCGTTCTCTCGTCTTTGTTTTTGACTCCAATTNTGAAATTTTCAGTTTCGCAATTTTTCTGATTTCCGATTTTGATTTCGATTTCCGATTTTGACTTTGCGATTTTGATTTCGATTTTTGATTTTGCGATTTTGTTCTCCTTCTTTTGTTTCGCGATTTTGATTTCGCATCTGAGATTTGGTTCGCTGTACTTTTTGCTATCAATTAGATAAATCCTTCTTACTTCAGTTGTTTCTGTACTTTAGATTCATGGATTCTTATATCTTTGATTATTCTTTTTGTTTTCT
>OVBA01002080.1:0-37174 GCA_900406435.1 Lepidium aucheri
ATCTTATAAGGATTTCTAAATCCATTAAAATCCACCCTTCAATAAACCCCCCCTTAAAATTATTATCAAGAAAAAACATATACAGAACAAAAAAACGTAATGTTAAAAAAAAACATAAAACAATTATGCAAAAAAAAAGCATAAAACATATGCATAATTATATATACCCTGCTGATTGTCTCATGTCCAAGAAAAATTCAAGTTAGATTAATCCTTAACTTCACAGTTGGTAATGTGTCGAAGTCTTACTTAATCGAATTATAGCCATAAGACTTGACTGACAAAAACAGAAAGCAATCCACCCCAGTAGCATCGAAATGCAGATGACAAATGTCATGAACCCTCCATTTAATCCAGCGAAATAATAGGCCTGAAAGTACTTTTCCAGTTAGTCAGAGATCAGCAAAATAAATAAGTACATTTTGAGTTACGGAGTAAAACTAAACTGATACAAGAAAACTCATACCGAAGATAAAGAAGCATAGAACCCAAATGGTCCCCAAAACCTTGCTTCATCAGATGGTTCCTACAGATCATTGTCAAAAGACACGTTCTAGTGATAGACAGGGAGGCCAATGAGACAGGAGGAAGAATAAGGACTTTACAACTTTCATAATCTTCTTATATGAAACACCTTGACAATGCAAGACGCGATCGTATACAGCTCTTGGAATTAAAAGACCAAAAAATAAGCAAGGGATGAACATCAAGAAAGCTAAGTATGAATGAGCAAACCTGCTTTTTTATGAGAATTTTAGTGAGTCTCCCTAACCACTAAAATGACAATAGTTTTAACACCTTTATAAGGCATTAAATCAAATGTGAAACAAAGTAACAATGTATATAAAACGAACCAGCTCATGGGATAAGCAAACAACAATCTGACGACCGCAAAGAGAACAAGGAATATCACACCAAGTAAAATCCCAGTGAAATGGTGTAAAACTCCTAATCAGATTACAATGTTAAATCTCCAAAGCCTTGTACAAGGAGTTAAAGAGTACACAACAACAAAAGATATATTAAGAAAGTAAAAGATTGCATTTTTCTTACCTTTCAAGAAAGCCCAGAAGATTGATAACCAAGGGTATGTCCCAGGGTCCAACATATACAAAAAGAAAGGAACGAAAAGGAACAAAGCAGCTGGAATGTTGTGAAGTACGAAGGCTACTCTTTTTGGATACTACACCTGATAAATTTCACGGGTTCAGCTTGTCAAGAGTGATAACAAGCTATGAAAAAAGATGATGAACAAAGTGAAAAGCACCCACCCTAATCATTGTTAAGTAATCAAAGAAAACAGCTCTTTCAACCATGTCGCTGTTAGCATCCACGTCCAGCGACTTTCCATCACTAGCAGCCTTCAGCTTAGAAGAGCTTGAGAAGGCTTTAAGCACGCTTATCAAGTTTTCTCCACGTGCTTGCATGCTTCCAGGTCTGGTTTAAAGATATTCTGTGAAACCAGGATCGTACTAAATAACAAACAATAGTAAGGGAAAATTTAACCACAAAATATTCCAAAACGATGCCATACACTATTCTGTCCACTGTATCAAATGATGTATGGTAGTAGTAACCGCCAAGAAGAAAGATAATGTCTAGGCCGGGAATGTCACCATAATCTTCTGCAAACATTCTGTAATCACTGTCTCCAGAAATGACGGGGAAAACATCCTTTGGAATATCACACAAAAAGTAGAATATAGTTTTATTATTGACCCCACAATCACTTGGTGGATGTGTGTGTGCGCCCATGTATGCCGTAGAATGAAAGAATCGAAAAGAGAGAAAGACCTGTGCAGAACTCTGTGCCATTGTATAAACTGCAGCTTGAGAGTAGATATTGGATGGCCATGAGCCAGGACCCGATTGGCAGACCAGATCAACCAGCCATTAACATCAAGTCAAAAGCAAGAAAAATGGAATATAAATGACAACAAAACCACTTAATACTGTCACGAATAACCATGAAACATATTCTTCCTACAGTCTAAAAAATTATGCTTGTGTACGCAGCTTTTTCTGGAGACCAGACATTGCAAGATAAGTTTTTTATAAGACTTTATGCAATGGTCTAGACACATGTTCAAAGATAAGCTTATTTGTTATCATAATCAGAAAAGATAAGAGAAGATCAAATATCACTCTTAAGAACATCATTGACATCTAGAGGATAAGACTGGCTGAGAAACAGCCTTGTCACAGGTAAAAAGAGTTTTATTTTTTCTCTTCTCACACAGTCACACCAGCTGAAACGTTTTTCAGAGAATAAAAAAATAAAACATAGGTTAGATTTTACCAATGCCGCCTGTCCCAGAATAATCCGTAGAAATGGTACAAAACTCACCTACACATGACGCACAGTCACCAGCACAGTCACCAAACTCACCTACAAGGATCAACTCAAGAAATTCCCCGGTTTTGGAAGAGAATGCTCGCCATAAATTCAGAACCTTTGCTCTGATAACCCACTCAGTCCGATAAGGTTTCGGATTAGAGAACAAAGTAAATTGAGAGGGTAGTGAGAGAGGCAAAGGCTTGTTAGACTCCAATTGCTTCAGTTTCTTGTTAGCCATTTTTGAGAACATGCCGGAAATCTAAAATCTCGTTTACATAAATATGATTCTGACATAATCGGTTACTGAGAGAGTTGATCGTGCCTGTGATGGTAAAGTGAGCGAGATGAGCATAGTGGAGAACGTGTTTTTTTTTACCTAAATAAATATGTACATTAAGAAATATAACGTGATTAGGTTTTGTTGTATTTTTTGGCCAAAAATTTACAGAAGTTAAAAGGACTTCTTTGTAATTTTCGAACAGGTTTTTTTAAAAATTTTTACAAACTAAGGTTCAAAATGAAAAAGACCTCGGTTTTACTATTTTTAGATAAAATTCAATATTGATTTGGTTGACAAAAAAAATATTGATTTGGTGTATGATCTATGTGAAACTATGATAAGTATAATTTAAAATTTACATTTATTTATTAGATAATTTAGTTCTGATTTCTTAAAATAAAAAAGTATTTAATCTTTTGCATTTAATGAATAAGTTCAAAATTTAAATGTAGATTGTTTTTTTATATTATTTAGGAAAATATGGACTCACTTAATTATAGACAATACAAATTTTATGGACACCATTTAATAATTAAATTTATTAATTTTACTATCATAAATACCGGATTCTCTATAATAAAATTATATACTGTTGACTAATTTTTCTTCTGAATAATGTTTTAAGAATACAATATAAAAATAAATAAAAGAAATTGTATGTCATATGACCATCTCAATAACGAAGCCAATTATCATTACCAATATTAATTTATAGTAGATATCAATATATGCTTTGTTAATAAAATTTCATTTTTTGAATATACAATTTGGGTTTATTTTAATGTTTGAGTTGTGAATTAAAATTAAAAAATTTTAGAATTTCACGATTGCTATTTTATTTAACCCAATTTTTTAAAATGTCAAAAATGTATAAACTTGGATTAAATAAATTAAGTATATAATTTGCACATACAAAAATTAAAGATAAATAATTTATTATGAATTATGAAAAATAAGAATATTAATTAAGAAATATTTAAAGTAAATTATAATTTAACATAAAACAATTATTTTGAAAGCTTCATTGTTTCATCACCATAAATTGAAGACCTTATTTGATTCAGGAAAAATAGTATATCACCAATTTTCTCTACAGAATAAATCTTTTCAATATTTTTATAATTTGAGCTCTTGTTTCATTAGTAAGACCCGATTTAGTATTGAAGTCTTCCATGAACATAATTTTATATGCAAATCCACTTGTTTATTTTTCTTGTATTAGTAGAGACGACTCTGAAATAAAGATATTTAAATAATCTGAATAAATAAATAATTGAATTAGTAGAGGGGACTCTGGGATAAAGATAATAATATCAATATTAAGTCATTTAGTTTCTTTTCCATTAGACTTAGTAACAATTATTGTCTCAATATGGTCTAAGTAACTAATAATCTCTGTAGACATAAATTCGATACTGAAAACTCAAAATATAAATCGTCATTATAAATTAAATAAACATTTTGGTTTTAACTATGTAGTAAAGATTTTGATTATTAATTCATCAAAAAAACTAACAATAAAGAAACATAAAAAATGAAATAAAAAAACTTACCAATTAGAAAATTGTCTTTAAGAGTTCCAACAAACAATTCATTGTAATCTACAAACTCCATAGAAGAATATATATGATAGTCATATATGTCATCATAACTTTGTTTAGATTTGTTACAATATTAACGGGAATTCAAGCTAATTTTCTATCATAAATATAGATTGATTTTGCATTAATTTTTACTTGGCTTCGTACTTACTATAGGAATGTTGAATCAATAATCTACTTACTTAAGAATTTCGAATTTAGTGTAACAAATTTTTTTATATATGGTAATAGAATATGTCATCCTAGATTTGTGTAAATTGTTACAATAAATTAATGAGAAACCAAAACTAATTTTCTACCATAAACAGAAATTGATTTCTCATTAATTTTGAATAAAAATTCTATTTATAAGTATTCAAATTTATTGTAAAGCAATTGTTTATATATGGTAATAGTATATGTCATCATAAATTTGTGTAGATTTGTAAATAAATTAATGGGAAATCAAAATAATTTTCTATAATAAATATAGATTGATTTTGCATTAGTTTATACTTGGCCTCGAATTACTATATACCATTCGAATAAGGAAATCAATATTCATGAACTATAAATTATAAATTCTGATAAATAAAATAAAGATATAACTTAAATTGTTATTTAAGCTAAAAAAAACATAGATGTATATGTTTACTAATAAATTAAGGACATAAAATCATTTTTAGTTAATAATAGAAACAAAAGCACGGGTTTCTTTTTGTCAATAATATTGGACCACAACTGGCCGGCCCATTAGTCAAGTTCCCCTATTATGCAGGCGGCGAGACTCGATCACGGGATGTGCAAATGCGCCTGCCATTGAATAGACTTACCCCAGCCACTAGAATAAATGCCACTTGCGAAACAAAAGCACGGTTAATACCCTTTTTTGTTTTCTTTTGAGATAGAATTAGTTATATCTTCAAGTTCATAGTGACGGTTCTCTGAGATTGTCAGGTCAAAACTGAATTTTAGAAACAACAAAAAAACATTTTATCATAATTTTTAAATATAAAAAATACAACTCTTAATTACGTAATTTTCTATAACGTAGTAAAATTATTTTTAAAATTTGATAACATATCAGTTTTCATTCGCAATTGACACAGCATAAGAAATATCTTGTAATGGTCTTTTACTTCTTATTTGGAGAGATAAATTTGAAATATTTTAACACATAGTTTAGTATGTATTATGGAATTATACATATATATTAACAGAGTGTAAATTCAGGAATAGAAAAAATCATTAAATATAATGAATTATCAATAATATACCTTGAATACACGAAAACGGCTCTTCCACTCAGAAACAAAATGTTCCAAATGCTTTTACGCATTTTGTTTTGGCTTTCACTATTATTTGCCTCTTAATATTGTTGTGAATTCTTATTCTTCATAATTTCAAAAACTCTAGCATTTTCTGATTAAAAAATCGTTAATGTTGAAGATATGAACACATAAACTATTTAATTGATTAAATAGAAGATATTTGTTATTAAGAGGCTAATAAAAATTTAATACGGCATCAAAGAGAATATCTTCTATCTAAAGATACAATTATATCTCACACACAAATTTAGATTGTTTTCTAAATAACTTTTTTTTCTTTACAAATCAATCATATAAATTAAATAACTTTCATTCCTCAAACATTAACTTTCATCTAAAATTACATTAAATACAATAAGCAATTAGATCATAATTTCTATATAATTTCTAAATCAAATCTAAATTTCTTTATAATTTCGAACCAATCGTGTTTAATTCAAGTAAAAATCGTATGTTATAACTTCTAAATTAAATATAAATTTCTATAAATACAATTGGTTCGAAATTAGTATATTAATTTGTAATTAAAGGAATTAGATCATAATTTCTATGTAATTTCTAAAGCAAATCTAAATTTCTAAATTTAATACGGCATCAAAGGGAATATCTTCTATCTAAAGATACAATAATATCTCACACATAAATATACATTGATTTCAAAATAATATTTTTTTGCTTTACAAATCAATCGTATAAATTTAATAACTTTCATTCCTTAAACATTAACTTTCCATTTAAAAATTACACTAAGTACAATAAGCAATTAGATCATAATTTCTATATGATTTCTAAATCAAAAATTTCTATATAATTTCGAACCAATTGTGTTTAATTCAAGTACCAATCGTACGGTATAATTTCTTAATGAAATCTAAATTTCTATAAATACAATTGATTCGAAATTGGTATATTAATTTATAATTAATGGAATTAAATCATAATTTCTAAAGAAAATATAAATTTTTATATAAAGTTACATTATAGTGTCTTACATAAACTTAGATTATTTAGGAATTTATTTTTACATTAATTAGAATAATCTTAGTATAATCAATTAATTTGGGATTGAACTGGAATTAATTCTGAAATCACATTTAATAAAATAAGAAATTATTTCTTAAATTTTCTATATACCAAATTAGATCTTTGAAAATAATTTATATATATAGAATGTACAAAATTTTATAGATCCAAAAATATATATTCCTAAACTAAATACTATTGATGAAAATATTAATTACGAAAATAATTTTGTAAACTAACCCAAATATATAGAATATATTCTATTAAGTACAAATTAATATACTAATTTTTAACCAATTTTATTCATTCAATTACTTTATTTCATAATGTTTAAAACTAAATTAAATGTGAATATTAAATACCACAACTGAATCATAGTATGATACTAAATATGACACGATTTTGATTTAGGTATTATTATAAAATTTTGTTTATGAATAAGCTAATGTAAATTGTTTTATTTTTGTTTACTACTAAACTAATAAACTAATGTAAATGAGAATATTTTGTTCATGATATTCGGAAATAATTAAAATTTAATTAAAAAAGTAATCATATTTAAAATATGAATTAATATCAAAAAGGACAATATCAAATTTAACAATGAAATTGTCTTTAAATAAAAAAATACCAAAGACAAAAGAATTCCAAAACAACCATAACCTTAAAACTTATTATGCATACTAGTAGTAAATCACTTAGAAGAAGAGAAACATTAAAAATCATCAAATCACAAGGTTTTTCTATTATATTCTTTTTGAGCTTCATGGTCTTTGTTGTGCTTGCCATATCATTAGGATCATTGTTAAATTGTGTATTTTCTTTCTTTCAGAATGTGGTGTCTCAAAACCTTCCTTACTCGAATCAGCACTTAGCTCTTCAATACCATTTAAGGAATATTCCTAGTAATTATCAAATAATTTGTTAATTTTTCTTGCGTGTATATTAATTTTTTTTGCGCATCAATCAAAACTAATTATATTGTCTGACCATACTCTTTGATAAAGACCTTCCAGAGTCAAATGATTTTGACGCTTATTTTTCAATATAAGCTTACTGATTTAAGACATAAGATGGAATTAAAAACCATAATTTTTTCCTGCTTTCGTAATTTTTTGAAACTTTTGTGTTTTTTTATCGATGATTTAAGCAATGCAACATTTACTATACATATAGGACGTGCTTCACTATAACCTAATTTAGGTTATATTAAATGTAGTCTAAAAAAAAGCTATAAATATTTTCGATAAATTAAATACGCTCTTTACTTAATTAAAATTCATAATGAAAAATATTAACCATAAAAGATATATATGGTAATGGTATATTTCATCATAAATTTGTGTATATTTGAACATAAATTACTGGCAAAACCGAAAAGCCATTTCCATATTTATGTCGCTGTGCGAGCAATGTGTTATGTCATTATTACCATATTTTATTGGTTTCAATTTGTAAAAGTATACTTACATTTAGTTACAAAAATCTCACAAATTTATGTTGATTCTCAAAATATATTCAATTAACATTAAATACGTAGTATATATAGTAATATTATATTATGAGATTTTTTTTAAAACAATCAATTACTAATAGTTACTATTTATTAGGTGATTTATAATCAATCTAAATTATATCACAATTTATTTAGAGATTTGAATTTGCATTCAATTAAATTCAAAATGTAAATTGAATTTGATATAAGATAATCAATAGGAAAAAATAAAGATAATATCCCATAAAAAAATTTCATTAGATCTTTGAAAATACTTTTAATATATCAAATAATTTGTTCATCTACCATAATTATCCTGCATCATGAATTCGACATTTACTTTTGCATTTATTTCGTATATTACCATGAACTAGGAAAAGATTTTATATTACATACAAAATCAATCATATCGAGTAATTTATTTGTCTACCATAATTATGATGTATCATGAATTAGATATTTATTTCCGTATTTATTTTGGATATTACCATTAATTAGGCAAAGATTTTATATTAAATACATAATCAATTATAAACTTTTCAATAAATGTGGAAAAATTTATGATTTTCTCAAATTGCCCTCACAAAAATAGAAGAAACCAATGGTATTTAAAGTAATTTAGAAATAGAAAAAGGACATTTCAAACTATGGCTATATATAAAAGATTCTAGTCATTCTAGTCATAGTATTTTAGGTCCATTATAGTCATTAAACATAAATCTTGTCCATTCTAGTATTCCTCTCTTTAAAAAAATGGTAATCTTTGAATTAATTACATACTAGTTTTTTTTTGTCACTCTAATTACATACTCCTAGTTACCTTTGTAAATCTAAACATAAAAAACACGTAGCTAGTAATTATACACTATTAGTTTTGAGACCCATGCCTTGCACAGACTAAATTTTTAAGAATCATTATATGTCATTTTTTCAAAAATACGTAATATACTAATATAAAAGAAAAACATATTGTGAAAAAAAAATTGTGTGAGTAAACATGTCTTGTATAAATGAGTTTTCAGATCATTCACCAAAAACTTATCTCTTTGTAAGCTTTTTTTTTGTTTTCCATCCATCTCTTTTCCTTTCGTCCGTTTTCCCTCCATCTCTTTTGTAAATTTATGAATATTTAGATTTATTTCTGGAACTAATATTTTTTAATTTTTTTATGAAAATATCATGAATTTTGATTTAGTTAGTTCGTTTGGTATATTTTAAATATTCTACTTTCGATTCTTTTAACATTCCTAAATTTCAACTTTTATTTGAATTAGATAACTACTTGTGATATGCACAAATTGAATCACCATTTAATTATTATAAAAACTTAAATTTTATTATTTTATTGTTGAAAGTAGTTATGATAATTATTGATTCATCTAGTTTTTTCTTTTTGTCTATTTAGATTTTATAGTTATTAATCCTAACAAAACTATATATAATTAATTTATTAATAATTTAATCTATTTAAAAAAAGTTCTTAATATATTGTTATCAATAATTTAATTAGTTAAGTTGTTGGAAAAACGTCATGAGAATCTAATTTAATTAGTTAAGTTATTGGAAAGAAGGAAGTAGTGAAGGAAAAAAAGTTTTATGGTACGTATTTAATTTTTTTAATTATTTATTTACATTATTGATTTTTTTCTTAAATAAAAAACAATGAGAAAAGAAGAGCATTTTTGGGGACTTATAACAGGTGTCACATGAAAAGATATGTAGTTTTTTGAGAACTAACTTGTGAATTATTATAATAAAAAATTAAGTTATTTTTTAAATAAAAAATAGAATAATCTATGAATAAGAAACTAAACATGATTTTAAGTAACCTGTCTTAACATGATATATTTTCTTTTCATGAATTTCTAAAAATACTAGATGATGTTCTGTGCGGTAGCATGAGATTAGATTTTCTTGAGTTTTTTGTAATCTATGGATATTTATATTTATTTCTAATTCATATTTTTATTTTGTTCCGTATATTAATAATATATACATTGATTTATATATTTAAATTAATAGATAAATTTTTCTTACATATATATCTATCTTACAATTTATATGTGATACTAATTTATATATAGTTTGCTTATGTAAAATTATTATTTTACATATATTTTTCTTCTAATTTATTTTATATATACATATATTTTGAAATTAAATATAATCATGATTTGTGTTGTATTAGAAATGTGTTATTTATATACATGTTAGTAATTACATGTTAATTATTATTTCATTTTTGTATTGGGCAATGACTGGACGGTCCATTAGTCAAGTTTCCGTATAATGCTAGCGGCAGGACTCGATCCCTCGATGTGCAAGTACGCCGCTTTTAGTGGATTTACTGCATGCCGCTAGGCTAAAGGCAACTTGCACATGTTAGTTATTATTTATATTAATTTATAATTAGTATATTTATTTGTTTTAATCACTCGATCATATTACCTGTCAAAATTTTCATAGGTTTCTGATAATATAAGCTTAATAAATGAAGACAATAGTTCATCTCTTTTTTAAAAAAAATTCTCTAGGACATGTAAGAATAATACCATAAAGATACAATGCATCACGAATACTTTTTTCTGGAGCTTGTTTTAACAATTTTAAACCTTCATCTGTGTCGTTCCTATGGAAATAACAAATAATTCACAACCTATAAAGAACTTCAGGATTCCCATGACTGTGTAATTTCTGATAGATTTTTTAGAGATTAAAAGGATTTAAAGCTCTTGGATTAAACTAAAATTCTTGTAAAAAAAGTGTGTATATGACAGGACGTTCATTACATAGTGCATGAAATTTCTTGCACACAGAACTAAGATTACGAACATCGTTTAGTGAATTTGCAGTACAGTATGATACAATTTAAAATCAGCAGATCATCACGTAGTAACACTAAAAAAGAAGAAATAGAATACAAAAAGAGGGGAAAATAGTCCGAATAATACTAAACTTATCATTTTTTACTAAATTAAATACAAACTTTTTCTCTCTCCAAAAAGAACAAAAACTTAGATTTGACTTAGCCATTTTAGAACCATTGTTAGTCAAATTTAACAAACTGTCAAGCTGCTTTAATCATCCTTAAATCTGCTTTAAACCTTTGTCAAAACTTCACAAAACAGAGTGTTTTACCCAAAATCCATATCTCCAAATGCTAAAATCAACAAACCCTAACATTTTTCTCCTTTTTGAGATTCATCTCATTTCTCAATCATCTCTTTAATTTCTTTTAACTATCTTGATTTCAGCTGCAGTAGAAATGGCAGAATCTCTCGGTTTTGGTACGGGTTATCTATAAGACAAATTTAAGTCTTATATTTGGTTTTGTTGGAATTGGGTCAAAGAAGTTATAAGATATTAGATTTCCATTAAAAGTGTTAATGCAAACGGTGACTTTGAGGCATGGAAGAAATGTTATTATATTATTATGACCTCAAAGTCACAATGTTATACCTGATTATATTATTATGACTGTTTTCTCAAAAAAGAAGATATGTAAGAAAATTTAGAAACGAAAACCGAAAACATAGTTGAAGAATAATATTTTTAAAAAACAAGTCTAATAGATTTATTGATGTATGTACTCAGTTTGTATGTATTTATAATTTATGAAATTTCTGATTTTATTTTGATACTATTACTCGATTCTAAACAATTTTTTAAAAAATAGAAAATCTGCTAACTGAACTTATTTTTCGGAAATCCAAATATTTCAATTTCTTAATTTATTCTATTATGATTTATTTAAGAATACATTGGAATTTTCTATCCTGGATTAGTTGAAGTTGTTTTCTAGAACTACATATATCGTATTTCCAAATTTATTCTATTTGAATTTAGTAAGAATACATTTGAATATGATATAGTAATTATTTTTTAAATAAACATTTGAGTAGTAGATTTATTACAATCTATTGTATTGGACTTATTTGTTTTTGGATCATTATAAAATGGGCCAATATTGGACCTACACAAACAAATGAAAGCCTCAGTAAAAAAATATTAATTTAACAAAAATTGAGATAACCATTTTGTAAGACCTAATTAAATGGAAATTTCGTTAATAGAATTAAAAAAAATCAAGATATATATTTGACATATACACGAAAAATGAGTTGTATATATTGTGAATTATTGGTATAGGTAATTATAGGATTAGAGTTAGGGTTTGCATTTTGTTATATTAGATTACACTAATTAAAGAATCGTAGATATATGTAATGATATTTTGATTATTTATTTAAAAATATTGTTAAATTCTCAATTTTGTTTTATGTGTGTGTATATATATATATATATGAAAATGATGATATGTAAATATAAAATTACATATTAACAAAAATTTTTTTATTCTTTAGTAATATTTTTTGTTGATTAACTAATATATGTGAAAAACAAGTTAAAATTTAAAGGAAATAAATTTGCTTTACGCCAAATTTAGAAAAAATAGAAATCAGTTTAACTTTATTGGGAACCGATGAAATGAGTATATGGAAATAAAAATTTATATTGACAAATTAGATCAAAAAAGTATTAAATTCTTGTTACTAACAAAATATTATATTTTTGTCGACATTAGACTACAATTGGCCGGCCTGTTAGACAAGTTCGTACATAATGTAGTCAGTTAAACTCGATTTCTGGATGTGCAAGTGCATGTGTCTTTAGTGGGCTTACCACCTGCCACTAGAATAAAAGCCACATAAAGTTAAATAAAAATAAATATATAACTAAGTTTGAAAAGAACAATTAATAGAATATTTACAACTTTAAATCTTAGATTTCAGGAATCGAAGGACATATTTGAAAAAATGATTTTTCAGAGGCAATGCTAAAAAAATGCGTATCTATAAAAACAAATAAATATTATTAGAACAAAAAGAAACACAATAGTTATTTTCTATTTTTTTTAAAAAACATAATATTACCATTCCAATGTTGAAACTTTGCAAAACGAATGAGAGAATAAATAATGTCATCTACGAATTCAATACAATGTTTGTTGAGAAGACAATTGCAAACGACAATCACTAAGATTAAAAAGGATAAAATAAACATTTAGAAGTACAAAAAATGATAGATAATAATATAATAGTTTCTAAAAATGAAATAATAAATAAAAATATAATTTTTTTACTTGTGATCCCTAGTTTAAAAAATCAATCTGCATTATGGGTTGATCGAGATACTTTATGTCATTACTATGACGAACACTAACGTCTTGACCAAGAACATCTAAAAAAAGAAAAAAAAAAAGAAAAGATCTACTAACAACACAAAAATTGTAGGGACATAAAATTAAGGACACTGAAACATAACAAAATTAAGTATTAATAACTTACCAGCTAAAATACTATAATGATATTCTCCGGTGAGAATATTATCGAAAGATAGTAATGAGATGAATTGGTTATCTACAATAAGATCAAAAGAGATAATTGTAGTGTCATATTCAAAACATAACTTATAAGCAATATTATCAGCTTTTATTCACTATTGTCTTCAATTATTAGGAAATTTTCAATTATTTTTTAACCATCCGTAGTGATAGCTTTCAAGAATTTTATGGTCGGATAGTCATACCTTGCGACTATTTTCATACCCCAGACAAAGAAAATAGCACACATGAGATATATCTACAAAATTAATTAAAACATATAAACACTTTAAGAAAAAATGAAACAAACAGAAACTTACAGTCTCGTCAGCAAGAATAAACTTAATAAAATTACCATATATTTTCCAATCATTTTCCATGAATGAAGGATTTTTACAGCAAATTCTTCATGTAGTTATGGAGGAGGGTCTTAGGCTTTTGAAAAGGGTTGAATATTCAAGAGATTTCATGTAAGGTCAAGCCATGGTTCAATCAATTGAACTAGCTTTTGTTATTCTGATTCATGCGTTAGTTTTTATAATCGAAAAAATTTAATACAATAAATTGAAAAGTAAATAAAAAATTGTAGCTACCTAATTTGAAATATTATCTATTTAAAAAAATTTAAATCACAAATATAGTTTACCAAATTTAAAGCCTAAAGTATAGGAAATTTTGGTAATTTCTAATTTTTGGGAAATTTGATTATTAAATATATATTTTTTAACATTACACCACAACTGGCCGAACCATTAGCCAAGTTCCCGCATAATGCAGGCGACGAGACTCTATCTCGAGACATATAAGTACGTCTGCCTTAAGTGGACTTACCACCTGCCACTAGACTAAAAGCCACTTTGATTATTTAATGTTTGTGACTAAATAGTATATATGTACAATCTTTTATTCAATATAATATTACTTTATTCTGATAATGGTTAATTATAGTATTCGGATTCAAAACAAAGTAAATATTCTAATTATTTTTTCAAGACAGTCGTATATATATTGCGATTCTATTTACCAAAGAAATAACATCATTAAGTCTTTCACAAATAGAAAGGACCAAGAAAAAATATCGATTCTCAAAGAGTTTGTTTTGTTTGCGATCCGTCATTCGAGATAATCTATTGGACAAAAAGGAAATTAAAATAGTATTAATTGTTTTTTACTTGATATAAATACTTGAAGCATGTCGTTTCTGATAGAAATTTCTTTTTAAAATTTCTTGTATTGATAGATGAAGAAAAATAGAGATTCAACTCCGAATACAAACTAGGTTTGCTCTTCTATTTTTACTTACTTATATTCTCAAACTTTATTCATGTAAGCTAACATATTTTTACATAGATCTTATAGTAAAAGCTTTAGTATAAACAAAATAGTTTTTTTTCTTTCTTTTTGGGCTAACAATTCCATTAAACTAAATGAAAGGATTATAAATGGGTTTTAAAGATGACCCGTTTTGCAATATAGTCTGCATAGCTATTGTCTGATCTCTTAACATAACAAAGTAAACAAGAAAAAATATTGAAAGATAAAGCAAAGATTTCTTGGGTATTTCTGTGAAGATATTTGATGGGATTCAAATTTTGAATTTTGAATTTTGAATCGAATTGATCAGTTGCAGAGAATTTCGTTGAAGTCTCTCGTAAGCAGTTGCAGGCCTTATCGAACTTCAAACACCACTGAGATAGGATCCCAAAGACTTTTTCGTTGAAATCTCTGGTATAGTTTTTGTGATTTATCCTTGTGTCTATGATGTTGTTGTTGTTATTAGCATTGATAATCTATACATCAAATCAATTTTTCTAGAATAAGACAAGTCCCCCTCGACCTCCTGGTTGGGAATCTACCGTATAATGATTATTAAAAATTTGTCCCTTTAGTAGCTTGAGAATTTGTTCACCGTAGTTCCTTGTCTCCAAAAGGATAGAAGGTGAAGCTATATGTCTTGGTACAGATCCTTTACCTGCCGAATTGTCAGGGGATACTCCAACCCCTAACAATTCCAACTCACAATGGCTAAGGAAACGGATCCTTTATATCCCAAAAATCCATCGCCCTTTTGGATGAGCTTGGCGTTTTTTATCCTCCTAGATTGAAATCTCACTGGATTTGGAGAAGAGTAAGATATGTCATCTCTTTGTATAGGTTCATCATCCTCTTATGTCTCCTCATTCTGAACTGTAATCTGTAGTGTTGATCGTATGACTAGGGTTGTTCTAGGAGAATTTTGAATGTGGAGTTCATTGTGTTTCTTGAGCCCATCCCTGTGAATATTTTTGGGCTCATATGTATCTTTTTTAAGCAGGGTTCTCCCTAGTTTCCTACGAGTAGCTGCCAGTTTTGTGGAGAGTTTTGCCTTGGAATTCCTCTCATTTTCCTTTGACAATTCCGCCACAGTTCCAGTCTTTGAGTTGCAGGACTTCATAGAGGTTCAACATCTTGAACTGGTTCTTCTTCTTGGTTCTCTTGATCAATTGTTATCATAGTATCTTTGACCATTTGTAATGCATTTTGTTCAAACAAACCTTTTTCTTGCGCTAATCTTACTCTCTCTTTCCTTGCATCACTTTCCATAGGATCTACACCATTTGAGTATTGTTCCATATACCCACAGAGATCAGTCATTGCAGAATTTAGAGCTTCCGGTGAAATAGTTTGGTTCATCTATCTTGTCTACTTTTCTTCAGAGTTCTTTTTATTTGATAGCTTATCTCAAAGATCTTCTTCCTTATTCTCGATTGTACCTTCCTTGTTTTGATAAGCTAGTTGATGTGACTTTCATTTTTCCCTTAACTTATCATTTTTATCTTTCCATGTCCAATGATCATTTCCTCAGTGGTCTCTATAGTGATGGGGTCGACTGTAAGGAAAGCCGCAGCTAGAGTAGCTTAAGTTCCTTGGGTAACGATCCTCTAATCTTGTACTTCTTGGGTAATCGAGTTTTTGGGGTTTGTCTCTATTGATGTATTTGCTTTTCTTGCCTTGTTTATAGCTTGTGGGCTGGATTTATTTTGATCTATCTTCCTTACCTCTATGGTCACACTTTCCAGGATAGTCATAGATGCTGCGACAACGATTATTGCATTCATAACAGAAGTTTTCTAGTTTTTCATAGACCAGCTTCACAGTGATCTCCTCACCCGATGAGAATTCTAAGACTGTTTGCGAGATAATTTAGAGAAGATGATATTAGGATTTTACCCTATTTATCAAATCATATTACACTAAGTTGTCGATGTAGTATAGTAGGTGTCAATCCAAGTGGGAGTGTAACTAACAATCAGAATATGAGAGACTACTATAATTCACGCCAATCGATTCGATGGTTTTGTTATCTATCAACCTAAATGAGCAATTTAAACAGCAAAAAACAAAAATATGAAGTAACTAAGTAGAACAAAATCTAATAAAGAAAATTAAAAGCATTGTAGTAGAGTGCACTAAAAGCAAAGTTGCAGTAAAATCAGAGTGAAGTGAATACAGAAAATCAAGTAGCGCAAGGAACTAAGTGACGTGTGAGAAAGAGTGGTTCTTGAAGGGTAGATATCATGAACCAAAGTCTCACTTAAATTTACTAAATCGCTTAATAAAACTCAAACATAGCAAGTCTCTAGGCAATTGGTTCATAACTAATGAATCCACTCTCGTGGCAAACAATCTCAAAAAAGCTATCAACAGACCTTATTATCATACGCGTTTAACACCTAACTGGCATGAAACAACTAAATCGAGTCTAATAAACACCTTAGAAATTCAATCTCTTAAGCTAAGAACGTAAATTTCTGAAACGGTTAAATCGGACAATTCATTACACATTTCGAGTGCTAAAATATCTAAGAACGAATTTCACTTAATCAGATAGAAATAAGCATTAATAACACCAAAACAGAAGAGATCAAAGCTAATCTACTCTTAAGCGACCTAGAAAACTTAAGATCCACGTTGGTTTAATCCACTCCCTCATGAACCCTAGCTAATCTACTCAGAAGCAACTAGTGAAACAATCAATTCAAATAACAAAGTAAATGTCATGATCAGAAAACTTGGAGTGAAAAATATTGGAATCGAACTAAATTGAAATTTCATCAATATGACATAAATTTAAAATGTGCTAAAATTACAAAGAGAAAAATGAACGCTTAAGATTTCTTGTTCTAGCGGTAAAACTTAGATTTTTCTGTTTGTAACATCAAAGGGATATTTATACTCAGACCTCGCTAAACTTAAAGAATGGAAAATTAACAAATCACTCGAGACTATACCTGACTTGGCCCATCAACTGCAGTGGCCCATTCATAATTCAAGTGGTGAGATCCGACTCAGTTTTGCCTAAAAGCTGAAATTGCCCATCGAGTGTGAGGTAGGCTCGAGAATGACTTCGAGTGTGTGCTCAAGTAGTGGCTATCACGATAACACATGAAGACTTGAATGAAAAATTGAGTGGCAGCGCGTGGAGATGCATGTGGTGGCGTATTTAAAATAGCAGCGACAACTTAAGCTCTGAATCAAGTGGTGGCTAGAATCAAAGCTAAAATCGATTCAAAGACGACAGCGTAGACTTGGGTCTAAAAAAGGCGGAAGTAGTGTTAAGCTCGAGTGCAACTTTGATTGGCGGCGGTACTAAGCTCAAGTGCAACTTCGAGTGGTGGCGGTGTTAAGCTCGAGTGTGACTTTGAGTGGCACTGGTGCTAAGCTTGAGTTCGACTTCGAGTGGCGGCGGTAGACGCGACCTGTTGATCTCTTATCTTCTTCCTTTGTTCCTTTCTTACACTCTAGTTAGGACCATAGCCTCACGTCCATTATTACACCCAAAATGCTCCAGAAAGGCTCCTAAGTACCTAAAACCACGTCATGTGCAAAATATATGAAATTCTATTCAATGTATGCAATATGAACCTAGAAGGACTCTAAAGTGGTGCAAATGCTATGAATATATAAAAAATATGCTAAAATGCAGACATATGAGAACACCATTGATTTGGACTCGTATTCTGACCGAGAGATTTATAATTTCGACCTCTAAAACTTCACCTATTTTAGGAGTGATGCTCCTTATATTGTGTTTAATCCATAGGTGGAGAGGGAGTCCTTGGACTTTTATCCAAAAAAGGATTTGAGAAGGGAAAGAACTCGATATTGTTGGTGTCCAATTTTGGAGAAGTATTATCCACTTAGCAAAGTGGTAGAGATTGTTGTGCAACACCGTTTGTAGATCCTCCCCTGAAGCAAACTGAAATTGGAACACTCCATTACAAGACATCGAGGGAGGTTCTAGTGCTCAGCCATAAATAGGATGAGGGACCATATGTCTGTGCTTTTGGGTTAGTGCATCTTCTATTAATGTGAACGTATGTTGTTGTAGCGCTGCTGAGTTATCATGTAAGGTGATTTTGACTCTCCCTATCCTAGGCGGAGAATCCTTGTGCATAATTGCTTTATCTTAATTGCAGATGAGAGGCGTGTAGACATTGTGGTAAGAGCTTTAAAACCAACAACTAAGGAGGATTATAGGTCTTTTGAGTGTTCTTGTTGGTGAGGATGAGGGATCGAGTAGCAGAGATTTTGAACCTTCACACCCCGTGAGAGAAGAGTAGATCTAGGTGGTTATGAAGATCTTTAGGATGGGAATTACAAGACCTTCACACATGTGAGATAGACAGTAGAGCAAGCCAAAAGGCTAATAGTAACCTTCACACATAGGTGAGATAAATTCCATTGCAGCAGTTCTTATGTTTAAATTGTTTCAAGTCGAGAGTAGAGTGGTGAGCAAGATAACATCTAAAGAGGCAAAAGACTACTGGTTATCAAGGAATAATAGAGATGAGTCCAAGCCGAAACTCTGTGAACTTCATCGGATTTCCTATGTTTCTTAGGATTTTGGGGAATAAGGTTGAAGAAACTTTGTCCAAAATGGGTGCCTTTCTCAAAGGTGCTTCATTAGAGTTGAGGTTTGAATTTTTCTTTTACCGTAAGTAGAAAGAAAACAATTCAAAAGACTTTCCTGGGGCGTGCCTGAAAAAAAAACTGTTGTGGATACAATGTGCTTTTAAAACAAAATAGTTTAGTAATTGTTTCTAGAATTGATAAAATATAATAAGGTTTGGTTTTTAACAATGTATTTAGAAGAACATTGTAAATTTATAAATACAAATTTAAAATCGTAGTGCAAATATTTGTGAATTTATATTACTTGAATAATAGATATAATGGATTTTTTGTTTTCATTTTTTGTGGAGTAAAATAGATGAAATTATGAAAATCATGAATTTACAAGATGATGTTTTAACCGACATAGTTTTTTGATGTGCACCAGAAAGGATTGATTTTATTCTAGATGTGAGAATAGTTTCTAAATTTTTTTTGAGATTTTGTGATAAAGAATAACTGCTCAGAAAAATTCCTCTTGCTAATGTTCCTTTTTATCCAGTGGTAGAGAACATTAATCTTTTCAATAACTTTTTTGAAAGATTACGTACAGTAGGTAATCTTGAAGCTTTATGCAAATGCGATATAAGAAATTATTTCCTTGATGGTATCCAAGTCATTTCAAGCAAGTGAGAAAGGAATACCAGAAGCACAATTGGTATATGGATTCATTTCAATAAGTCTCAGAGACCAAAGAACAAAAGAAGGTCACAATGTTTTAAAAGATCTTCATAAGTCGACAATAGTAACGATATTGGACTATGTTTTCCGAATTCTACAAAGTATATACTATGGCCCAACTATTGGAGATATGACATATAGTTATATAAAGTGCATTACCGTTTCTACCCTCACTTGTATCTATATAAACACTTGTACACATCAATAATAATCAAGCATATCTATTCTCTAAACCTAGATTTCATATGGTATCAGAGCAAAGATCCCTAAACCTAACGCCGTCTCTCTTCTCCCTCTCGTGACCTCCTTCGAGTTTTCTTCTTCTTCTACACGGCTTCTCAATCTACTATTCCCTTATACAATGGTGAATACACCATCCTTATCTACATCAGAGATTACTTCTTCTCCTTATTTTCTATCTACGTCGGATCATCCACTTCATGTGTTGACTCCATTTCTTCTAACTGGTGCCAATAATTATGAGAAGTGGGCTAAGCTAGCTTGCAATAACCTTCAGGCCAATCACAAATCAGGGTTCATTGATGGATCTCTTTCGCAACCAGCAAGTGATTCTCCACACTACTCTCGATGGGTACAAACCAATTCAATGCTCGTTGGTTAGCTGTATTCAAGTCTTGATCCTCAGGTTCAAAAGGCTATCTCCTTTGTTGACAATGCCAAGCTTCTTTGGGATAATCTCAAAACTCGTTACTCCATCAGTAATGATTCTAGGGTTCATCAACTTAAAGCTTCTCTTGCGAGTTGTACACAAGGTGGCTAGGACATTGCTGATTATTTTGGGAAACTTAAGATGATATGGGATAACTTGGACAATTTTGAACCTCTTATTGAATGTTGCTGCAGTAATTCTTCTTGTCCACAACTTCTAAAGCAAACTCAACGTCGAGAACATGATCGTATTCATCAGTTTTTGATGGGTCTCGAAGCACCTCACTTTGGTATAATTCGGACTAATCTTCTAAGCCGTTTGAATCAAGACATTTCTCTTAGTCTTGATCAAGTCTATTCTGAGATCATCTTTGAAGAACGTCATCTCACTATTGCGCGATCTAAGGAAGAGCGATTGGACGCAATCGGATTCGTAGTTCAGAGTGGTGTTCAAGCTATTGCTGCCGTCACTCGTTCTCCTTCTTCTGGTCCTTGTACACATTGTGGTCGACAGAATCATAGTGTTGACAAATGTTTCCAACTACACGGGTTACCTGGTTGGTGGGTTGAAAAATATGGAGACCCAGCTTGTCGCAGTGATTCTTCACGAGGTGGTGGTAAGAGATCTACAAGAGGATGAGGCCATGGTCGTGGTGGTTCTGCTCGTGTAAGCAATGCTCAGGTTCAAGGCGAACCACCGGAGCAGTCTGACATTCCGGGTATAAGCAAAGAGACGTGGTCTGCTCTCATCAATCTTCTGAAATTGGATTATACTAACCAAGAGAAGTTGTCTGGTAATTTGATTGTGTGGATTTTTTACTTGACTCTAGAGCCTCTCATCACATGACGGGTGACTTTGATTTACTTAGTAATGTTTACGATATTCCTCAGAGTGTTATAGTTTTGCCTAATGGCAAACACACTTATGCCACTCGTGAAGGCTCCCTTGTACTTGCAGACAACATTACTCTGCATCGTGTGTTGTTTGTTGATGATTTATCTTGCACACTCATCTCTCTTGCTTGTCTGCTTCGTGATATATCTTGATTTGCTATTTTCACTGACAAACTTCGCTTACTACAGGACCGCACTACAAAGATGGTGATTGAAGCAGGTGAAGAGAGATATGGGGTTTAGCAATTTCGTGGACATGTCTCCGCTTCTACCCATCGCACTTCGGTTTCATCCTCGCAGACAACATTGCATTATCGTTTGGGACATCCTTCCAAGAAAGTCTTATCTACTGTTTTATCTAATTTAGATGGTTTTTTGATTCTTCTGCTAGTGATTTAAAGGATTTTTGTGACATTTGTTTAAAAGCTAAGCATACTCGAACACCTTTTTCCGAAAGTTCTAATAAAGCTGATGAAGGTTTCTCTTTGATTCACTGTGATGTCTGGGGACCTTACCAACAAGCTTCTACTTGCGGAGCACACTATTTTCTAACTATTGTAGATGATCGCTCATGTGCTGTTTGGACTCACTTGCTTCTTGATAAGAGTGAAGTCGCTGTCATTCTCAAACAATTCATTACAATGGCCAAGCGACAATTTAACAAAGACATAAAAATCGTTCGTAGTAACAATGGCAGCGAGTTTCTTTGTCTCAAACAATTCCTTCTTGACAATGACATTATACATCAGACTTCTTGCGTTTACACACCACAAAAAACGGACATGTGGAACGCAAGCATCGTCATATTCTGAATATGGCTCGATCTTTATTGTTCCAAGCAAACTTACCAGTCAAGTTTTAGGGAGAAAGTGTACTTACTGCAGCATATCTCATCAATCGAATACCTACTCCTCTTCTCAACAACAAATCCACGTATGAGATCTACATTCTTCTCCACCGTCTTATGATCATCTTCGTGTCTTTGGTAGCTTATGCTTAGCTAAGAAGCTTAGTGCAAATCATGATAAGTTTCACACTCGAAGCCGGAAATGCATGTTCATTGGGTACTCATCTACACAGAAAGGTTGGCGGGTTTATGATCTAGAGACAGCTGATATTTTTGTCTCTTGAGATGTAGTCTTTAATGAAACCGAGTTACCTTATACTGAAATAGTTTCTCCTTTGTATCCTTCACCTCCTAGTCCGCCGGGTAATCTAGTTTCAGCGGATGATGTTCTTGTTACTACACCTCCGATCATTGAAGCCAGGGGGAGTACGTCCTCTCCTCCACCACCTCCGGTTGACACACCTCCTGTTTCACAACCTTCACTTGACCTTGGTACATAACCTCTTGGTCGTGGTCTCCGAGACAAACGGCCATCAGTACTACTTGCACCTTATGTCACTAATGCTATCCACGTTGGTACATCCCCTCTCTCTCTCTCTCTACTTGTTTCTCCTCATCATCTTCAGGTATGTGTTCTCATCCTTTAGCAAATGTTTTGTCTAGTACAGGTTTTCCAAATCACATCAAATATTCTTGGTCGCTCTTGACATGATTGAAGAACCTTTTACCTATAAGCAAGCAGTTCGTATTAAAGAATGATGTGATGCTATGAGCAAGGAGGTTGCAGCTCTAGAAGAAAACGAGACTTGGACAATTGTACCTCTCCCTCACATATGTAAAGCACTTGGCTCGAAGTGGGTTTATCGCATCAAATTCAAGGCCGATGGTTCACTTGAGCGTTACAAAGCTCGCCTTGTTGCTTTGGGTAACATCAAAAGGAAAGGGTTGATTTCTCGGACACATTTGCAGCTGTGGTTAAGATGAAAACAATACTCCTTCTCCTAAAAGTGGCTGCAGTCAAAGGTAAGGAAATTCATCAGATGGATGTCCACAATGCTTTCTTACACGGTGACATCAATGAGGAAATTCATATGAAACCTCCGCCTGGATTTCACAAAACGAATCCTAACATGGTATGTAAGCTTAAAAAGTCTCTTTATGGTATTCGTCAGGCACCTAGATGTTGGTTCTCCAAACTCTCTACTGCACTGTTGGATTACGGGTCACACAATCTTCTAAGGATTATTCGTTCTTTGCATACAATGTCGACAGAGTTATCCTTTATGTCCTCGCCTATGTTGATGATTTAATAATTTGTGGAAACGTGCCATCAGTCATTGCTGCCTTCAAGGCCTATTTGAGTGATTGTTTCAAGATGAAGAATTTGGGTCCTCTCAAATATTTTCTTGGTATTGAGGTTGCTCAGAGTTCCGAATGTATTTATCTCTCTCAGCGCAAGTATTATTTGGACATTATTAACGAATGTGGTCTTCTAGGATCTAAACCGGCTGATACTCCCATTGTACAACACAATAATCTTGCCAAGTCTACAAGCCCGCCATGTGCAGACCCTTCTCAGTATCGTCATTTACTTGGTAGATTGGTGTACCTCACACATACTTGACCCGACATTACCTATGATGTTAACTTCCTCGCATAGTTTATGCAAACACCTCTTGATGATCATTGGGAAGCAGCTACTCATCTTGTTCGCTACCTCAAGTCATCGCCTGGACAAGGTATTCTACTATCTTCTCAAAGCTCACTCCAAGTTACAGCATATTGTGACTCTGATTTCAACACTTGTCCTATCACACATAAGTCCGTTACTGGCTACTTGGTAATGATTGGTTCTTCACCTATTCGATGGAAATCAAAGAAACAATCTCAAGTATCTCTTTTTTCTGCTGAAGCCGAGTATCGCGCAATGACAATGACAGCAACAAAGTTACTCTAGGTCAAGGATGTTCTTCGCCATATTGGTATTTTTCATGATACACCAATGAATCTTGTTTGTGACAGTTAAGCGGCTCTTCACATCGCTTCCAACCTGGTATTTCATGAAAGAACCAAACATATTGAGAGTGATTGTCACTTTATTCGGGATGAAATTTCTGCTGGCAATATTTCGACTTCTCATGTTCCTACACTCGGAAAAGTGGGTGATATCTTCACCAAAGCTTTGAGTCGTGATCAGTTTCTATATCTACGGTCCAAGCTGGACGTTCTTGATTTACACACTCCATCTTGAGGGGGAGTATTAGGGATATGACATATAATTATGTAAAATGTATTACCGTTTCTACCCTCACTTGTATCAATATACCCTTACTTGTATCAATATAAACACTTGTACACATTAATAATAATCAAGCAATTTTATTCTCTAAAACTAGATTTCATACCAACGACTCTTTGTTGGCACATAAATATTCAACTTAATATGCTGAAAGAGTCTTATGTTAGAGAAGAATATGAGTGTAATGAACGATTTTTGGCTGCTATTGTTTTCTATCTAGGTTGGGAGGGTTTGGATGAGATTATTGATGCACCAATATCCAAAGAATGTGAAATGTGCTTTTAGGCTTATTATATTGGGTTTGATATTACCTAACCTGGAATTGGCATCAATTAGGATGAGTTTAAGTTATTTTCTAATTTAATGTTTTGAATTTGGATATTACCAATTATTAAATTCTTTAATATTTTATAAAATTTTCTATATTACAAATTTTCTTAATTTTCGATATATGAAACAATTATCATAGTTCCAGGATATCCTCAATTGTTTAGTTATTAATGAAAAGCAAAAAAGTGATTAGGGAAAATAAAAAAATGTCAACTAAAAAAATCTTAGGAACTATAAATTGTGTAAAAGTTACTTGGAAACAACAAGCAAAAGCTTATGAATGAATATTAATCTAAACATGAAAGAATATTTGTTAAATAGTTATTTTAGATAATAATAATAATAATAAATTGTATCAAAATTATATGTATTGTGAACATTAAACATATGAAAGTAATTTGTACTCTATATATAAAAACAAAACTTCATTAGTTAAACTTGTATTGATGTTTTAAAATCTTGACATTAAATTCAAAATAAACTAGTTTTTTTTTACTTGTATTGATGTTTTCAAAATAAATATTGATATGGATTATGGATCGGGCCTTTGTCGATCCCACTAATAAAATGAGTAAAATGAATGAGTAAGGTTGATTCAAAATAAACTAGTTAATTTATTATTTTCATATAAAACTATTATGAATTTATTAAAGACAATTAAAATTGTGTATCTCGAAAAATGTTAGAATCTAGAATCATTGCACCAAAAGAATTTTCCATAACTTTTTTTTTTGTCAATAATATTGCGCCACAACTGACCGGCCCATTAGTCAAGTTCCTGCATAATGCAGGTGATAGGACTCGATCCCGAATTGTGCAAGTGCGCCTGCAATTTAGTGGACTTACTCCTGCCACTGGACTAAAGGCCACTTGCATTTTCCATAACTTTTCATATATGTTATTTATAATTTAATGTTTAGAATTTGGATATAAGCAATTATTAAAATTCTTTAAGTTACAATGATATCTAATATATAACAAATTTTGTTCATTTTCTATATATGAAACAATTATGATAGATTTGTGATATCTTCAATTTTTTTTACTTTTTTTTGTTAACAAGTAACCATTGAATTGACAACGACCTAATCTATATCCTTAGTTTTCCAACTGAAGTTGAGTGAGAATCGAACTCTCCACCTAGTGTCTAGCTAAATGAGGGGTAAGCCAATTTTCTTTTTTATTTATTTAGAAATCAATTTTTTTGTGCGTAAAAAAATAATGTTATGAAATATATATATATATATATATATTTTAATAAAAATACTTAATTGTATTAAAATAGTCAAAATGAGGGTAAGAACTTACAATAGATCTTTATTAACTATTATCATTAATAAATAAATTTCAAATTTCTGATAATGAAATAATATGAGGAAAGTGATTAGGAAAAATAAAAAAGTCAACTGTATATATTTTTAAAAACAATAAATTGTGTAAAACTTATTTGGCAAAAAACATTACTTGTATTAAGCAAAAGCTTACCAATGAATATTCATCTAATCATGAAAAAATATTTGTTTAAAGAATTGTTTTAGGTAAAAAATATAATAAATTGGATCAGAATTATATGTATTGTCAACTTTACATATATGAAAGTAATTTATACTCTATACATAAAAAGAAATTGACATTAATTTGAATTGTATTGCTGATTTAAAATCTTTGAAATAAAGATTAAATAAAATCCGAAATAAATTTTAAAATTTTTATCTTATACAAAATGCTAAGTATTTATTAAACGTAATTAAATTTTTGTTTTTTTGGAAAATGTTAGAATCTAGAATCAGTGCACCAAAGAAATTTTTTATGACTTTTGAAATCAAATTGTCAAGAGATTTGATTCTTGTGTTGTCACTATTACATGCATAAATATAAATATGTATGAATATATATATCATCTTCTTCACTTAGAGTCATGAAAAAAAAACAAATTTCTCTCAAAGATAAAGCTACTTAAGTTCGTTCAATCATAAAGAAAAAATCGAATTCAAAGCTAAGGTAAGTATAATATTATTCGAGTTTGAATTGATTCAATGAGTTGCTACATATCGATTTCATGTCGTTTATTAAGTAAATCATTTTGTATTCATATGTGAGGAATGATATATAAAATATGTTTACATATTATATGTTTAAAATAAAATATGTTTCTCTAGATCAAAAAATGGTTTATACTACTTCTATTGATTGTTTCTTGTAATCTTGGCCTAACAATATAATTTAAGCAAATTTTGCGGAAGACTATATAATATAGGCTGTGGGACTTGATCTCTAAATGTGCAGGTGCACCTACTTTTAGTAGATTTACCAAGTGCCAATAAACTAAATACCTCTTGCAAATGAAAACTATTCAAAGTTTAAATTCTCTTATAAGTAATAAGTTGAATAGTAATTATTCTATATATATCTGTTTTACATAATTGATATTATGAAATTATTTTAAGGGTAAATTGCAAAAGTACCTCTCAAATGAGAAAATTTTCATCATTACCTCCATTATTTGATATTTTTTAAAAATACCTTTCAATATAGAATAATGACTAAAATATCCTTACATTATTTTATTTTTTATTTTTCACACTTTGTTCCCGCCAAAATGTTTTGCCGCCAACTTCTTTTTTGCGTTGAAAATTTTTTTTCCTTTCATTTTTTTTCCTTTTACGAAATCTTTTTCCCATCAAAATTTTTTTATCTCAAATTTGCAAAAAAAAAAAAAATTATAAAACATTATAAGAAATATTATAAAATTTATAAGGCATTATAAGAGAGTTTATAAAATTTTCTATAAGAAGGTTTATCAATTTATAAGGCTTTATAGGAGAGCTTATAAAATATATAAGGTTTTATAAGAGAACTTATAAAATTTGTAAGGATTTATTCCACAAATTTTTATAAGTAGCATATTTATAATTTATTTTATAAAACCTTATGAATAGTAATTTATAAGTTATCTTATATAATAATATAAAAATCAATTTATAAGTCATCGTATAAAACATGAAGAAACCCAAGTGAAAGTTGAACATATTTTTCCTTAAATTAAATATAGTTTACGTATTAGACCCCAAAATGTTGAATATTTAATTTGATTTGCTATTATTCTTTTTAAAGTGTCTTATAAATCTTTGTAAGGTTTTATAAGATAACTTAAAAATATACTATTTTTATAAGGTTTTATAAGATAACTTACGAAATTAATATTTATAAAGTTTTAGAAGATCTCTTATAAAACCTTATAAATTTGTTTAAAAATATTTTGAATCAATAAAAAACTTTTGGCGGACAAATTGTTTTTTGGCGGAAAAATAAAATTTGTGAAAAATTTTACAAAAGTTTTGAGTGTATTTTCGTCATTACAATAAGGAAATAATATCCCGACTTTTAATCATAGAATCTATTTACTTGGAATGTTGACAATTTTAAAATAAGAGGAATCTTAAGAAATATCCATTTCTTTGTATCCTTTTGCAAAAATAGTTATAGAATAATTAAAAAATTGTTAGGATTTTGAGGAATTTAAATTTTCTGAATTTAAATTTAGTTTTTTTTCTTTTTAGTTTGGGCTAAAATCTTTTTTCTTTGTCATTAAAAGTTATGAAAATAAATAGAAAATTTAGAAAATCTCTTGATAGATCAGTTAGAATTGATCGATTTAGAAGTGAATCGATCGATTCTGAAGATTTGTCGTAACGTATTCAACTTCGGATAGATCATTCTCAAGTAGTCAGGTCTTCTTCAAATATGCATGCATAGTATTCAAGATCAATCGGTCTATAGTGGAAACCATTAATCCCAAAATTGACTGCAAATTAAAAGTAATAAACTAACAAAATGAGTGCAAATTCAAAGCTATTATCTTATTATATAAATTAGAATGTTTTAAAGTTACTCATTAACAGGATTGTTCCAAGTGTCACATCTAACGATCAATTTTTTTTCTGCATTTATATATCAAAAGTAAGAAGATAAATATACTTTAAGATAATTTTTAAAATATTTATTTTGTAAATAATTAATTTTATTTATAATATAAATAAATCTTATTATTTAAAGAAGAGTTCCTCAAAGTTAGTAATTAAAAGGAATCTTCCATCTATCAAATCTAACGATCATAAAATTTTTGGTGATATATTTAAAACAATAAAAAAAATTGTAACTATATCACAAAATATTTATATCTATTTAAAATCCTATTATATGAAGGAAACAAATCCTAATATAAAAAAAGTAGTAAATAACTAACTATATCATAATCTTAAAATAATATTAATGTTGTTAATATTCTAATAGAAAAATTAAATTAATCAAAATAATAATAAAAATTATATCTATTTATAATAATTATAAAGTAAATATTATATATATCTTATTATATAAAGTAGAATGTTTTAAAGTTACACATTAGCAGGATTGTTCCACGTGTCACATCTAAAGATCAATTTTTTCTGCATTTATATATTAAAAAGTAAGAAGATAAATATACTTTAAGATATTTTTAAATATTTATTTTGTATATAATTTTATTTATAATTTAAAATAAATCTAATTATATAAAGAAGAGTTTCTCAAAGTTAGTAATTAAAAGAATTCTTCCGTGTGACAAATCCAATGATCATAAAAATTTTGGTGATAAATTTAGAACAATAAAAAAAAAATTGTAACTATATTCCAAAATATTTATATCTATTTAAAATCCTATTATGAAGGAACCAAATCCTAACATAAAAAGAATAGTAAATAACTAACTATATCATAATCTTAAAATAATACTAATGTTGTTAATATTCTAGTAGAAAAATTAAATTCATTAAAATAATGATAAAAATTATATATATTTATAATAATGATAAAGTAATATTATATGTATTTATATATATACATTTATCCATCGATATTACAAAGATCTTACTTGTAAAACAAAAATTATATATAGATAATTATCTATATAGAGATTAGTCAATATCGAATATCCTATTTTATTGGTAACATATTGGTAACAAAGCTATACTGGTAAGATAATTATCAAGTAAGATTGGTAACAAGTTAAATATAAAATAACTATAGATATTGGTTTTTATTATCGACTTAGTTTAGTTTTTTATATATATCTTTGATTTTAATTCTTACAAAAAATATGATCCTAAATTCCTAAAATTAACATAAAATAATTAGTTAAATATATCCTAGATAAATACTTGTATATAAGATCACAATATTTATCTAAAAAGAAGTTGTGAATATTAATCTCTATATGTACATAAACATATTGACAATTTTTTCAACTCTTTTCAACTTTTCTAGCTTTCTTCAACTTAATTATTTCTCTTTTGTTTACATCCAACACAATAGGCAAATAAAAAAATAGTAAACATTTAAAATTAAATGTATCATTATTTTGTTTTACAAATATTAAAAATATTTTATCAATATTTATATACATATATATATATATATATGTTTTAGGAATAAAAATCTCATCATCTTAATTACTTAATTTTGATAGGTTAAATAACAATAAACACAAAAACTTAAAACAACACAAGTTATTTACATTAATCAGCAAAAAAAGTTTGCATCGTCGTACGGTAGTAAGACTTTTAAGGAAGTGGGAAGTAAGAATTTTAAATGAAAACAATGAGCTTATATGAATAAATTTTCTCTTACTTGATAAAAAGTGAATTTTAATATATTTTTTTCTTATTCGACAATAGTTTTATTATCCAACTAAAAATTAAATCTTTTTACAACATGAGAATACTATTCAAGGCTTTATGCATCCTTTTCTTATGGAAAAGTTTGGAAATGCACTATATAATTTTTTTAATCGAAATTTGTAATTTTATCAAATTTTTTATTTTAGTATGCAAGATTGCAATAAAAATTACAAAGTTAGAAAATATTGAAACAACTCAATATAATCATATTATAGACCCGAAAAGATCTAGAAGATGTTTGACACAAAATTCAGCCAAACGAGGTATAGATTTTATTACAATATTATATGGTTTAAAATATAACTATACTAATTATTCATAATATTATAAATATGTCAGATATAATTTTTTTAAACCCGTGCATCGCACGGGTCCATATCTAGTATTTTATAAAGTTGGGTTTCAAAGGTTAGTAGTCAACAGGATTGTTCCAAGTGTCAAATCTAACGATCAAAAATTATTCTGTATTTATATCTTATTAAGTAAAAAATAAAATCAATTTCTAATCTTATTATATAAAGTTGGGTTTCAAAAGTTAGTAGTCAACGAGAGTGTTCCAAATATCAAATGTAATGATCAAAAATTATTTCATATTTATATTTTATTAAATAAAAGATATAATTAAATCTTAATCATATTATATAAAGTTGGGTTCAAAAGTTAATAATCAACGGGACTATTCCATATGTCAAATCCAAAGATTAAAAATTATTTTGTATTTATATTTTTATAGAAAAAATGATAAAATCAAAATCTCTTATATAATGTTGTGTTTCAAAATTATTACTCAATGAGATTATTTCACATGTTAAATCCAAATATTGTTAATGTGTTAAATCTAAAAAATTATTCTGTATTTATATTTAATGATAAAAAATATAAAATCAAATCCTAAAATCTATAAAGTTGGGTTTCCAAAGTTACTAATCAACATAATTATTTCACTTCTCAAATTAAAGTTAAAATGAATTAATAAAGATTATAGGATAGAGAAAGTATTAATTTTAATTTTAACCTATATAATTCTCATAAAATAAAGTAAACATTTGATTTAGTGTATGTTATTTTCTATGATATAATTTAAAATAAATTTTAAAACTAAAAGAAATGATAATAATTTATTGATCTAAACTAAGATATATAATTTTAACTTATAATATTTTTTGGAAAAACATATAATTTCCTGAAATATGATTTTAAATATCATACATATTAAGTTTTTTTGATAAAAAATAACCCATGCATCACAGGGGTCCATATCTAGCTTCATATAATACTAAAGAAAAAAAAGAATAATATTTTTTTATTATATAAATATGGATTAATTTTCAAAAAAAACTATTAAAAAACAATATAAGAAAATTCCATAACGCTTCAAAACAAAAGATAATAATAATAAAAATGACTACAACAAAATCCAAATAAAAACCCAATGGGAATAATAAAAAAAAGCTGACAAATTCTACAAATTCAGAACACTTCCTTGTAAACAACATTCATTGTCTTACTCTAAGCGTTTCTAACTTTCTCCAAAATTAGCACCTTCAATCCATTTTAGATTTCACTCTAGAGTTTGCTACGTAAAGCTGGTCATGAGAGAATATCGGTCTTGGAAGAAATACACCAACCTTGTTTAGTGTCTGACTTTGAATTTTGTTTATAATCATAGCGAAGACAACATATATAGGAAATTGTCTACTACACATTTTGAATGGCAACTTGGTATCTGAAGGAAAGATTATCATTCTAGTGATCAATATCTTATCACCAACTTTGTCTCCAATAACTATACAAGTTTCAATGACTTGTTTAGCCATTTGAGTAACTTGCAGTCTTGTCCCATTACATAGTTCAGTTTTAGCATTGATATTACTCAATAGCATAATAGGAGCAACGACTTTCAATTTGATAAAATGACTCGACAAACTAGTCATCTTAATATTATTAAGAATCTTGTGTAATGATCGTTGTATCAATCGAATAAGAATCAGTTGGAGATAGGCTTTCTGCAGTCAAATAAGTTATATCATCACTTGCAAAAAATACAAAAATCAAATTGCTTAAAAATAGGTAAGTGGTAATAAAATCTCAAACTATACATTTAATTAAATTGTAAACAAATTTTTAGAACAAAAACGAATAATAATAAATGAATGTTTATAAAAAAACGTACCTGATAGAAGTGAGAGCATATGATCATTAATTAGATCAACATCCATGTTTGTAGGACATAATATAGCCCTATCTTGAAAGAACATTGGGTCATAGAGATGATCCAAAATATTACCATATACCACCAAACATATAGATATGACTCGATCAGATATTCCTGTAATAAGTAACCCATCTATAATATCAATTAGAACTCACCTGAATTAGGTTCATTAACTCTACCATCCCCAATGGCAAGAATCCAATTGGAAAAATGTTAAATCCTTCATACTCCTCCATGCTTCTAGTAGAAGAAGATAGTAGCCTCATATTCTTTGTCAACCTGAGAACTTTACAATCGTACCATAGATGGGATGCGTTCCATGCTGCCATTACAGTGTCAACTCTACCACCACCAACAATGACTGGTCAAACTTGCCTAAATTCACCACCAAATACAACAACTTTTCCAGCAAATAGCTTGTCTTCTACCCTAATTATATAACGCAAGCTTCTATCAATAGATTCAAAATAATGCTTGCTCATAATTTGTGCTTCATCCCATATAATTAGAGATGCTTCTTTTACCAAATTAGCTAAATCAGACAATTTTTTCATAGAGCAAGTTGTAAACTCATCAAAATTTATAGGGATATCAAAACTTGAATGGGCAGTCATCCCACCAACTAAAAGTAAAGTAGCAATTCCACTAGAAGCAACATTTATGACAACATTTCCTCTAAACTGTATAGCTAACGATAAAACTTTTGAGAGAAATATTTTTCAGGTACCTCCAAAACCGTAAACAAAAAAATACCATCCTTGCCGTTCAATACAGAATGTATGATGTTATCATAAATAGCCTTATGTTCATGTGTCAACCGTTTGACCTTTATATCATGATCTTCTTTGAGCTTGGCACAATTATAGTTGAGCTCCTCAAACAAATACTAATTTAGTTGAACCTGAGTATAAGAAGCATCTAACTGTGGCAACGATGGATACCTTGACAACAAAGTACTATTAGACTTCGAAACATAATCCAACTCGGTGAAAGAATAATTCTGAATCTGATCTTCGCTTAACATAAGATCTACGTAGAACAAAAAATTTCTTAGTTTAAAAAAAAATATTAAAAAGGTAAAGTTAATTAAAAATATTCAATCAAGTATATAATACAAAATAGATATTTACCTTTGCTTTTCAATAATGTCTGTCTTTTCATAAGAATATCTTCTGATAACATTTTTCAAGTAGGTTCCCAAACTATTTATGGAGAGGTTTTGTTGTTACATAATAGCATAGCACTACAAGAAAATGTTTAATTCGCTACCGCATAGCCACCAATGACAAATCGGTGGCTAAACAACAACCAAAATATATCAGTGGTCATCGGTAGCTAAATAGCCACTGATTGCATACCTAAATAACTGTAGCTGTAGTATAACTGATTAATATAATATTTTAATAATATATTAATTTAGATACTACAAAACTGGCTGCTATATCGGTAGTTGTAGTAAATATTGTTCGCCACCATCAATATGATGGCTATAACGGTAGCTATATAATAGATACATTAATGACCGTTGAGCACAATAGATATATTCAGTTTGTAACCGTTTTTGGCAGTAGCTATCAATGGCTATTAAGAAAATACTTTTATGACCGTCAGCACTAACGGATATATTCAGTTAGCAACCGTTTGGAGTAGTTGCTATTGGTGGTTATTCGGAAAATATTTTTCATGACCGTTTGCGTGAACGGATATATTTTGTGTTGCTACCGATTTTTTCAGTGGCCAAGCGGTGGCCATGTTTTCTATATAACACACCTATTTCCTTCATAATTCATCACAACTCACTCAAAATAATATTTCTTCTTAAGATGTCTTTTACACAAAATTTACTTAATGAAAGGGAGTGGATGTATGAGAGGTTGGATCCGGTGAATTATGGTGTTACGGATGTGTATCTTGAAGGGTTGAATTCATTTTTTATGTGCACAAAAATTAGGAGTCTAACATAGAGAAAAATACAATATTGTGTCCTTGTACTCAGGTGTAAAAATCGGAAGCGTTGGGATGCAAATATTGTGGGGCATCACTTATAAACGAAGGGTTTCACGAAGAACTACTACTTGTGGACGTCTCATGGAAAAAGTGTTGGCTGAGGATCATCAACGAGTTTCGTTCAAACAGAAGATGAACCTTCATTCACAATGTATGAAGATACTAGTGGCCAAGAACATGACCCGAATTCGTATGTACACATGGTACATGATGCATTTCCAGGACTGCATAGGAAAAACCAACCAATTAAAGAGGAGCCAACCGGTGATTCATATCAATTTTTGTAATATCTCTCATGATAGATCGATTAAGATTTTCTGCTCCAGCATTTGTTTCTTTAGAATCAATTGCATTTGCTAATTAAAAAAATCCAAATATTAACAATATCAGTAAAAATAAAATTTAGGGTTGAATTTATTGTAATAAAAATGTATACCATTATTGGAATTGATGATCTTCTGTTTCTTAGTTGCTCTTGAAGTAGCCAGACCTGATTCATGATTTTAGGCTTGGATTTTTTCATACCTATAGACAATAAAAATTGCGAACCAAGAAATTAGTAAGATCTTTACAAATTCGAATATAAAAGAATGTGTTAATAATCGATAATAATAACTCATATGAAATGATATTACTTAGGATGTGTAGTTAAGAATCTGTCAAATATGTTAATAATAAGTCAATAACATAGGGAAATAAATATTAATTTAAACAATGATATTTAACAATGAATATAAATAAAAGGAAACAATATTAAATGTGTTGTCATCAAACAAATGAAAACGGAAAATATGGTTTATGGTAACACAATCTGTGATCAAAGATTCCATTAAAATGATTATTCACCGTTTGTTCATCCAAAAATCAATAATTGCAAGAAGATCCTTTCGCTAAATGCTTGTTGTCCGATCCATCTTTGTCAATATCATGTAACATGTAATTAAAATATGTTATAGTAAAGAGAAAAATATATATACCAATAACTTAATAATTGTCAAGTAAAAAAAAATTTTCATACCTCATTACACTCCAATTCATTGATTCTTAATAAAGTCGTATTTATTGATCAGTCGATTTATTTTATATGACTTATAAAAACCATGCAGAATATGAAAATCCTGTACATCAACTATAAATGGGGATGATTTCTTATTAAGTTACTTATAGCTAGAGGTAGATTTGTTGGACTTCTTCTCTGGAATATAACAAAAGATTAAAAAAAAAAACTCCACAAAATACATAATATATTGGTTGGTAAAAGTATCATGAAATTTTGAGTTAACTCGCCAGATATAGATCGAAGAAGTTCAGTAGCAGTGGAGTCAAGTACAAAAGCCAATGTAATCAGAGATCAAGAATGTCAACTGAGTGGTATTGTCACCAACAACAACATGAATATCGAATTTAGCAGCACGAATTCGTGAAAACTATTAGAAATATATAATTTAGTCAATCAAATACAATATAGTATTCACTAAAGTTAAGAGATTGAGGATTTTCAGTTACTTATTCGAATCAACATCAGTGACAATGGCTTTACGCGTTTCACAATCCCACATACGTTTAACATAGTATACAAGCTCTTCATCATCGATATAATCCACTTTTTGCACTTATAGCAAATAAAATTGTACCAATCATAATCACAATCGATTGCAAGAATTGATTATGCATACCTTCCAAGTATACAGAATTACATTAAAACATAGTTATTCATCAAACATAAGAGTATGAAACACTAGCACGAATAAGCTTTATGGAAAACAGAATATTACCATAGTAATCTCATAAATCTTTTAGGGTTTTCCTTGGAAAAACTTCAGTAAAATATCGCTGAAATTTTCTTTTGAGTTCCATATCTATCAAATACATTATTTTTGCAAGATATCAGTTTCTAATTCTAATGTCTTGTGACTCATATATAGGAGTTGCAAATAAATAATATTAGATTAGATCTAGAAGAATAACAAAAACTAGTCGCTGGTATTCCATACCATTTAAACTTATAGAAGTTGATTCTAAAATATTCGTATCTTAGCTATTTTCCAAGTTTTACGAAACAGAATTTACATATTTGGATTTAGAATAGAAAGAATTAAGTAATATAACCTACTTTATTTTATATATTACTAAGATAACCTCTTTTTATTT